>LPNX010313694.1:226710-321608 GCA_001517045.1 Pseudotsuga menziesii | reverse complement strand
TATATATATATATATTACTGATGTAATTTTTATTATTCCATTAGTATTTTGAGGTAAACTTAATTGCCTTTAATGATAGATAATTTACAATTCTTAATTGTTATTTTTTCATGTAGTTGGTCGCGAGTGGGATGCACTACATTTATACATTGCAAACAATATTTATTGGATGGAGGAATGGATAGAACGATGCACATAATTTTATGTTACCTTATCATTGGAAGGGGTGAGTAAATTGATTAAAACAGTGCATCGTCATCGAGAAGAATATCTCGATGAACTTACACAAAGGGAAATTGATTTAGCATGTGGTTTAAAAGATAAAAAGGAAATTATATTTACCCTATTCATTTTTTGGTTGTTTCCCATTATATCAATGTATTTCTTTCATTTATTTCTTCTTATATATTTATTTACTGAGTCATGAATGATGCAGTTGATACATCATAAGGCTATGTGGTGCAATGATCGTAAAGTTCACATCAAAAATTTGGATGACAAGAATAAAACATTCGATTGTGGGATAAATGCATTTTTTTCAAGTCACTAATGTTTCCCCTAGAAGTGACAAGCATCCATAAGTATATGAAAATAGGTACTATGGTTATTTGGAAGATATAATTGAGTGTGACTTTAATTCCTTTCAAATAGTTCTATTTGAGGTCAAATGGTACATGCTACAAATGAATGGACATGATCATGAAAGAACTATTATTGAGCATTCCAATGGATTTACCATGGTTAATACAAGGGAACTTGAACCAGGTACAAAGCCTTATGTTCTTCCAATTCAAAGTGAGTAGGCCTTTTACTCAGAGGTTCCAGGTAAATCAAGTTGGTAATACATTGTTAGATATGATCCAAGAGGAAGATCGATCAAGTATAATGCAGAGGAAGAAGAAAATGTTGAAGAAGAAGGTGATGCATATTAGGAGAAGTTGGCCGCTGCAGATGTGTCATATGGATAATTTGATCATCCAAATGACGTAGCAGACAATGTAGTTCTCAGTGATGAATGGTGAATATATAATCGAAAATGGAATTGATGATGATACTGATATGAGTGATCCTTTCAACGATAGTGATTCTGAACCAGATGATGATACAGATGTTGAGTCAGATGAAGAAGATGAAGATGATGATATTTATGATGAGTCATCATCATCAATGTTATAATCATCATCATCATCTTCACTGTTATCATCAACATCAACATCAACATAATCATTTGCATCTGTGAAGAACCTCCTACAATAAACAATGAGAATACACGATATAACACCAATAATGGAGCACATAAGAGATTTTATTGATCACAGGCCACTTCAAGGGGGGAACTTCCTTTGAGCAAGCTCAATACAAAATAATTCTTGGATGCCTTCATTGGCCTCAACACTCACTTATATACTAAGTCTAATCTAAACAACTATTACTCCCCATGAATGTGGGATAATAAAACATACTAACATGATGACTGACAAAGCATATGCGTCCAACAAAATATACTAACGAAATAAAGAGGAGGGTTGACACGAGTTCTTAACATCCCCTCCCTCTTATAAAATATCTGTCCTCAAAGCTTTAGATGTGGAAACTGTTGTTGAATCTAAAGGAGTGGTTCCCATGTAGCATCCTATGGTTGCATGTCGTGCCGCTGAATTAAGATGTCTGTGATGGAACGAGAGTGAAGCTGATGAGTGTGCTTATTGAGGATGGCCTCCGACTCCAACATGATGGATCCTTCATTATCTAGTTCTTGTAAAACAATTTGTGCTCTGATGTTGGTTCCAATCACTTTATTAAGAAAAAAGACATGAAATACTAGCTGAATGCGAGAAGAAGGAGGAAGTTCCAATTTAGAAGCAACAAACCCTATCTTATGAAGAGCCTTATATAGCCCATATAAATTTGGAGCAATATTTTGATTCCCTTTGAGTTTCAAGGAAAATTTATTGTAAGGCTGCAGATGAAGAAAAACCATATCACCAACTTGAAAAGTGCGCTCAAAACGATGTTGATCGTCTTGTTGTTTCATGCATTTTCTTTCCATGTGAATACTATCCTACATAATGTGAAGAATTTGATCTCGGTTTTGAATAACCATGTCAAATTCCTGAACTGGTGAAATATTGGGGGTGTATGGAAGGAGTAACGGAGGTGCCTGACCATAAACTACTTATATGGAGTCATTTTTAGATGCAGTATGGTGGGAAGTATTGTACCACCATTCAGCGAGAGGGAGATGCTTTTCCCAATGATGTTGTTGTTCAGAGGTGAAGAAATAAAGATAATTTTACAAACATTTGTTGATGAATTCAGTCTGACCATCTATTTGTGGGTGATAAAATGAACTCATATTTAGTTTGGTTCCATTAAGGCGAAATAGTTCGGGCCAAGAATGACTTGTGAAAGTTGCTTCACGGTCTAAGACAGTGGAAGAATGGATTCCATGAAGACAAAATATCTGGTCCATGCAAATTTGTGTGACTAAGGAGGCAGTATATGGATGGTTTAGAGCACAAAAATGACTATATTTTGAGAATCAATCAACCACAACCAAGATTACAATCTTCCTTCTATATTTTGGGACAATTAAATACATCGAAATATCTATCCAAACCCTTGTAGGGATGAGCAAAGGTTCGAGAAATATAGGAAGGAGTGTAGTTTCACCCTTATGGCATTGGCAAATAGCACTTTCAGAAACCATATGTTGAATTTGTCTTTTCATTCCCTTCCAAAAGAAGTTGCATCGTTCCTGCTCATACGTTTTGAGGAACCTAGAGTTCCCTGCTAATGGAGAAGCATGGAGTTCATAGAATATCACATTTTTAAGATCTGTGCTATGGGGACGCACTAGATGACCGTTGTCTCTCAGAGAAGAACCATCCCAAGAGTAATGTAGTACAACAAAAGGGTTACTGGCCAACTGTTGAATGATTTCAGATAATTAAGAGTTGTTGACATAGCCTTGCTGAATAGAGTGTAACCAATTTGGAATAGGAATATAATTAGATGAAAGAGAAACATGGTCATCAAAAGTGTGGGAAAGAGCATCTTCCACAAGATTTTCCTTATCCTTCTTGTAAGTGATCTCATAGTCATAACCCATGAGTTTTCTAACCCATTTCTGTTGTGTTGGTGATGAGACCCATTGTTCTGGGAAATATTTTAGACTTTGGTGATCAGTCTTGATGCAAAAATGATTCCCTAAGAGGTATGGCCGCCCCTTCTGTACTGCATGCCAAATAGCGATAATTTCCTTCTCATATGTGGAGGCAGATGAATTCTTACCAGAATAGGATTTGCTGGTGAACGCAACGGGATGTTCATCTTGAAGGAGGATAGCACCAAGTCCATTGTCACAAGCATCACTGTCAATAGTGAAGGGCTTGGAAAAATAGGGCATTTTAAGGTTGCATCTGAATGAAAGATCTAAGGGAGTGGTTGAGACCGATGAAGGTTACATCTAAATAAAATGGAGCTGAGTGATGCCACCATGTGCATTCTTCTTAAGGATATTTTCCATGCGATGTGAACTGATGATGCCGACAGACCTTGGTTGTAATCTCTTCAATGTGTGCTTTTTCCCATTGAATTAAAACTACATCCATGGTTAAACAAAATCCCATAATATGGGTCCAAGTGTGCGTAGCCATTGAGTGCCAAAAATAACATCAAATCCTCCTAAGGGCATGGAAAACAAGTTAGAGTGCAAGTTATAATCTCCAATAGAGATACACACATTGAGACTCTTTCCTTTACAAGGTAAGGTTCCCCCATTGGCAATCATGACTTTAAAGCTGGAGCAAGGATGGACAAAACAATCATCATGTTTGGCGATCTAAGGGTTAATGAAGTTATGGGTGCTACCAAAATCAATGAGTATTGTAAGAGGGATCTTCTTGAAGAAACCCTTGACCTACATGGTTTATGGGGTGGTGACTCTGGCTAATGCATGGAGAGATCTATCTAGGTGGTGGTCATGAGAAGGAGGGTCAATAGGAGGTTGTTGAATGTCAACCCGATCATCTAGTGGATCCTGAGCAACTGCACAAATTTCAAGTGCAGGAGGAGAAGCCACATCCAAGAGATAGAGATTTTGATCAGCACATTGGTGTCCTCGGGTGAATTTCTCATCACAATTATAACAAATCCCTTTTTCCCTACGTGCTCGCATCTCAAGTTTAGATAAATGCTTGATAGGATTGGTTTGAGAGCTGGTGATATTGGAGGTATTTGGGAAACCATATTTATGAATGGAACAAAAGTGTATTTGGAGTGTTGTTGAGCCCTGATCTTGTCCTTTTCCAACTTAGCCAACCCTAGGATTCCCATCATTGTGTTGGGATAGAACATTTTAACCTCAGATCGGATTGTATCCTTCATACCATTGATAAAACAACTCCTATAGAATGCATTCGACAATCCTTTTGTGTGATTGACTAATTTATCAAATTTTATTCGATACATCAGACAATCCTTCTGTGTGATTGACTAATTTATTAGCATCACCATCATCATTGTTATCATCAGTATCATCATTAACATCATCGTCGTCGTCATCATCATCATCATCATCATCATCATCGACATCACCACCACCACCATCATCATCATTATATATATCCTCTTCCTTCATGCTAATAGTCATCATCATTAGCATCATCATCATCATCACCATCATCACCATCATCATCACCATCATCACCATCATCATCACCATCATCATCATCGTCACCACCATCCTCATCATCATCATCGACATCGTACTCATCCTCCTCATCATCTTCATTGTTATCATTAGTATCATCATCAAAATCATCATTAGCATCATCGTCATCATCATCCTCATCATCTTCATTGTTATCATCATCATTACATAATCATCCTCATCATCTTCATGGTTATCATCATCATCATCACTATCCTCCTCCTCCTCCTCCTCATCACCATCATCTTCATCCTCATTAGAATCACTGCAATCATCATCATCTTCATCTTTATGATCATCAATGGTATTATCATAATCATCATCAACAATGGTATCATCATAATCATCATCATCAATGTTATCATCATAATCATCATCATCTCCATCCTCCTCCTCCTCCTCCTCCTCCTCATCATCATCATCGCCATCAACATCACCACCACCACCATCATCACCACCATCATCCTCCTCCTCATCATTGACTTCATCATCAACCTCATCCTCATCACCATCAATGTTATAATCATCCTCATCATCATCAATGTTATCATCATCACCACCATCATCGTCGTCGTCGTCGTCCTTGTAATCATCATCATCATCATCTTCATTGTTATCATCATCATCATCATCATCATCATTATCATCAACATCATCATCATCATCATCATCATCACTATCCTCCTCCTTCATCGTCGTCGTCGTCATCGCCATTATTCTCATCATCACCATCACCATCACCATTACCATCATCACCATCACCATCACCATCATCGCCATCATCATCGACATCATCGTCATCCTCATCCTTGTCGTCATTAATGCTATAATCATCATCATCAGCAGCAACATCGGCATCGTTAACGTCTTCATCATCATCATCATCGTCGTCATCTTCATTGTCATCATCAGTATCAGTATCAACATCATCTTCAATGTTATCATCAGTATCATCATCAACATCATCATTAGCATCATCATCATCATTCTCATCATCATACCATCTTCATTATCATCATCATCATCATCATCATCATCATCATCACCATCATCATCTTCATCCTCACCAGCATCATCCTCATCCTCCTCCTCCTCCTCCTCCTCCCCATCTTCATTGTTATCATCATCATCATCATTACTATAAATAAAATACCTTAAGATTTTCCTCCCTTGACCATGTTCGAGGTACCAACACCCATACAGAGTAATCAAAACCTCATAATGGGGCATATATCCCAAATCAGAGGCAAAAGATACTCTTGAAAAGTGAGGTGTAATGGTTTGAGGTTGTGTACTTGGTGTTAGATGCCTATAAAGTTACTTTAAGTCCTAACGCCTTCTTTTCCCCTCTTGAAAATTTCCAAGACCCTATGAGAAATCCTTGATGTTGAAAACCTTCTGTTGAGGCCTGAAAATTCACAGTCAACAACAGCACGGGATTCTCCCCAGTCTACGTTCCCAACTAGCCCGTGACTGTTTGGTGTAGGGAATCTGTCCGGTTTGCGGTCCGGCTACCGTAGGTCAAATAACAAAAATAAATGGTTTTATCGGTTGCGGCCCGATCCACCGTATATATTTTTGTATTTTTGACTTAAAGTATGATATGCAAGTGCCTATTTAACATGCAGACTTGATAAAGAATGCCAGGAGTATTCACAATGTGATGTGCAGGTTCTTACCTCTCGTCTTAAAACTCACAAGCATCTAAGTCACACACATAGTAATAAAGTAAATCTAACTCTCTACCTATCCCCAGGGAGCCAATTTGTAACTTATTAATGAGTAATGTATATTGTGCATGCATTATAAAGAGAAATTACAAATAGCTAGTATGTCTTCCCAAAAACACATGAACAATTAAAGATATTTAAACAACCAGATAGCCAATTGCTTATGAACGACATTCATTACTCATGGTGGCCATTTCACAAAATAAACCAGAAATCATTCAAACAAGAACATAGGTCCTAAGAGTTAGAATGATCTCACAGTTAGTGGATAGAAAGCTGAAAATAAAATAGTTCCTCTTCAACCAATCCATAGCATAACATTTGAACATCCCACCAAACTTTCTCCGACAGACAAACAATAATTCTTTATTGCAAAAGGAAATAGTTCTTCTTACAATATCTCTTCACTCATCTAACTGGGAAAAAGTCCCTTTTTTCCTCTAAGTCTTCTATATTTATACAAAAGAATAAGACTGTTGGGATGCCCACAAATAACTCTTGGGCTTCCCCAACTCTTCGCCTCCCAAAATTTACTTTCACTAAGTGTTTACAAAATTACAACATATTGCAAAAGTGAACAAATGTTCATGAGGAGGGCCTCACTTGATTATTTAGAAATTTCTACCATGCTGAAGCCTCTGAGGCGATGCTCTCAAATTCAGAAGGTTCCAAAAATCGAATATTTATCTCGAATTTTGCAGCCTAGTTCCTGATGGCTTTGATTCTGGCTGCACTCAGGCGAAGCTGATCTTCTAATAGCTGCACATTGACTGTGGAATGATCTACCTCATTCCTTAAGGTCTGTTCATCTAAAGCTTTAATGTGTTGTATTCTTCTTTCCTCTTCTTGGTACCTTCTCTGCAAAATTTCCACAAACACGCTATGGTCCGGAAAAGGATCTATTCTTTGTTCAGCCTCTACCTAGCATCGGTTGTAAGTAATCAAAAGTATTCTAAAGAATTATGTACATGCCCCTTTTGTATTCCTAACAGCCTTCTTGAACTCCTCGGCTGTGTTGATGGCAAACTCCAATAAGTCGTAGTCCTGCCTAAGGGCCTGTTGATCCTTTGAGGGTAACTCTGCAGGAGCTTCTTCATTGGTTCCTAGTCTTTCCATCCTTACTGTCAAGACTTCCAGGATGTCCTAAGATATGTCAACAAAATATAATGCGGTCTCCAAAATATCCTCCAACCGGGCATCTACCTGCAAAACCCTGCATCTTTCCTCTTCTATGGCCACCTGTAGCTGAAGCATCTTAGCTCTCTGTGCCAGAATGTGTTCTTTGAAAGGTTGGAGACTAACTTGTTGTTCTCTGGCTTCCTCTAAAGCTATTGTCAGTGAGGTAAGCTACTCTTTAAGTTTTTCCTCCTGCCCTTGAGATTGTCTCTCATTTGCTTCCAAGGTAGTCTTCTACAACTCTAGATCCTCTATCTTTCCTAGCAGTTGTTCCTTCTCTGCCCTCAACTCTTGATATTCCTATTGTAATTTCTCCATACACTCTTGGGCAGTCTCCATAGATATTCTCTCTATTTGGAGAACCTGAAGTTCAGCCTTTGAAGACTTGATTTCCTATTGCATGTCTTCAAATTTTCTCTTTAGCTTATTGTTTTCTTCTCTTTCCTTTCTCAGGGTATCTTTTAATTGAGAAGAAGACTTCTTTGACTACTCCAGATCTGTCATTATTTTATCTACATTTTCCTCTAAAGCATGGATCAATACAGACCCTGCTCTGATAGTGAACCTGGGGTCTCTGTCTGTCCCGTATACAATGGTTGTATCATTTATCATCTTACCGGACAGCCCCCCGGTTTCAACCTTCCTCTCGGTTCTCTTTACTATCCTTTTCTTTTCTTTATCATAAAAGATATTATTAAAATTAGGTACCTCTTCCCCTTTCTTCTATTCAAAGGGGATTAATCTAAGGGTGGGGACCATAGACTGTCCTGGTGTGCTGGCAGCGGGTACTTCAGGATCTTGAATGTCAGGGTTTTCCATGTCCTGGGCCTAAATGTCTGTTGCGTTAGAGGCTGATTGTTCTGTCACTGTTTGGGTCAGCTTCATCTTCTCTGCCTCCTGCTTCTTCAGCTCCTCCTCTAACTTCCTTTTTCTTTCTTCTTCTTCGATCTTGGTAGCTTCTTCTGCCTTTCTGGCTACCTCTTGTGCAGCTCTTATTTTCTCCTCCTCCTCTCCCTTTAGCCATCCTTTGACTTCTTGGGCTAATCTTTGAGCATCTTCGTTTCTTTTCCTTGCTTCCTCTTCCTCGGCCTTTGTCTGCTCATCTTGTCCCTTTCCACCTTTAGTGGTAATTTTCTTTTTAAACCTTCTCCTTAAGGCCATCATGTTTAGTGCACTACGAAAAATGGACTCTTCTCTATCCCAGTGGCTGGTGTACTCAAAATGGACATTAGCCTCTTTGCAGTGCTCTGTAACCTTATTACGGGAGTCATTCCTGTGGAAAGGCATTTCCCCAAAATGGAAATTCTCCAACTCCTCCAAGAATTCATCGGCCTTCTTTACTCTAGTAAATTTGTAACTCCCTAATCTGAAAGGCAAAGGTGGGCATGCTGCCTTCTTATGTTCGAATATAAAAATTCCTATGCCATCTAGAAATACTTGCCTAACTGCCTCTTTGTGAATCACATAGTCTGTGGCATACTTAGGCAGTAGTGAGGGTGCTCTAGAGCCTCCAAACATTCTGAAATAGAGCCCATGCTCAGTCAAGTAATAATCAGCATACTCTTCAATCACCTGCAATGCCTCCTTCGACATGCAGTCACATTCTTTTAAGAAAATAAGGGTATATAATGGAATAATGAAATGCTCACACACCTCCCTGTAGTGACTGTGGTATTTATGGGCCCACAATGGCTTGTATGCTGAGTAAATGGGTGATCTTTCCCTGTCCCAGATGCATCTTAGGTTAGGGAAGGGTTGATTGCATAGTATGCAATCAATCAGTATGGAGCTCATATAGAACTCTAATTTCTTTTGGGACACCCCTCCTAATGCTGATGCCATGCAGGCCGAGAGGCTATTGGACACAATATTAGCCCAATTGAAAATGGTCACCTGTGTTGCAACATAAAAAATTATCGGCACCCACTCCAATTTGAAGCTTTTGCCATGGGCTCTCCCAAAAATCCTATTAAGCATCAAGGCAATGAACATGTAAGGGGTTCTTAGGCTTGCGGTGTCATATTTTCCAATTGGCCTGGTTCTAAAGTTTTTTCCAGGCATGAGCATCCTCTTGAGTGTCTCAACGAGATCCATCCTGATGCTTTTCAGCCAATCTTCAGTTAGATATGTTTGTGCTTCTGGCAAGTGGTAGGCTAGGGCTACATATCCAGGGCTATAGGCAGCATAACCCTATTTATCAACATTCTCCAGAATCATGGTGGTCACATCTGCCCTGGGCAGAATCCACCCAATCACTTCAGAGCATGGAAAGAGTTCAGGTCTCGTAGCAATATTCATTAATGAAGACCTCTCTATGTTGACATAGATGTTTTCTTCCTCAAAGCCTATGTCAGGAACCTCTCGGCGCGTAATCAATCTGTAGATTTCTCCCCACTGATATTTCGGCTCTACACCAATTATGCATTTGGTGTCTTCATAAATATATTCCACTCTGGTGATGACTTTGACGTCAGGTTCTTCTTCGACTGTGGGAGCCTTCTTCTTTTGACGCTTAGACATTTTAAGTTCCGAAGATTTTCCCTGTCATGTACAGAAAGATACTTTAGGTTCTGCTAGGTCGTTTCGGACAACTTTCAAAGATTAAGACAAAAATATATAAATATTTTACCTCGTCTGTGTTAGACATGACTGCAGTTAATACAAATAAGCAAAACATGTTCAAACTAAATGCTCTTGTCTGAAACTAAAGCCAACTTAGTCCAACAGAGTTCGAGTGTGGGAAAACAAGGTCTATGTTACAAATGAAACAATCTCGGGCTCTCTGTTGGCACCATGAACACTACGTTACACAGAACACTCAAGGCACTTAATTTAGAAACTCAAAAGGGGATGCTTTAGGATATAGCATTGTACACGTTCATTGTATGGCCCATCTTCGACAGGGCAATGCTATACTACCCTAGACTGGTCCGGGTTCGAATTCGACCGTGAACCGGGTTGCTCTAAATAGTGAACTGAAAACAACACCGAGGTCTTGGTTTGCAAGATGCGGGCGACCAGACCAGTGGAAACAAGTTCGACATTCCCCAGGAAAGCCATGAAAACCTTGCCCAAATGGCCAAACACAAAAATGGGACAAACTGGTGTAGACAGCATAATGGCCGTCTGCACCGGTTTCCCCAACCATCGATTGCAGGGTAAAAGACCATAATGGCCATGGAAGAAAACACTCCATAGACTACAAAAAAGTCCCCTACTAACAGTCACACTAATCACCTCAACATATATACATGTCATGATGGGAAGCTGAGTGAAAACCCTAACTGCGGAAACAAGAAATTAACTCGTCCAGTTGAACGGAATGGGACAATGAGTACAAGGGCCTACCTGGCACTACTGCACGACTGGCGGGAGGAAAATCGTTGAGCTTCCACGACGGAGCCACCTAGGAGCGAGGGTACCGACAGCGAGGGTCCTAGTTAGCTCGAGCAAAAATGACAGCGCAAAGAAAGTCCAAAAATAACAATAAAATAATAAACTACCCAACCCAATATATATTTATAATCCTTGGTCAACTATACTCGATGGGAAAAGATCATCGGGCAGTAAAAAACAAGGGATCGGAGAGCATATCAATATTGCCTCCCGTAACGTCGAGCGATGAAACAGTTGGGAGAACCACCAAGGCATTGGAGAGAAACCAAATGATATTCGCATTGGAGCTCGCAAGATTAAATCATCGGAGCGATAGAAGGATGAAGAGCCGCAACGACGGAAACATAAAAGACATCGAGTTCCGCAAACTGGCAAGCTCAGAGAAAAAAACCAACATAGCTTTAACCAAGAAACCTCGGTTCCATGGAAAATAAAATCAAACCATGCCGGAAAGACAACGCTTTTCAAAGTTGCAACGACGGATGCCGAAAACTCAAGGATCAATGAAACAAAATGGCGGGGTCGAAAAAGTTAATGTGATGCGCTATCCGCAACTGCGGAAAACGTAGAGACAATATGTCCCAACGGGATTCCAACCGACAGCCGATTGAGACGCATAAGTGAATAAAGACATCGGAGAAAATAATCGAAGCTGGTTTCTTATTACTCCTCCACAACGGCGGGCGTGCAAGTGACTAAAATTTTGACCAAAACATCCAAAACCACTTCTGATTGTAAAATTCAAACAAATAATAAAACATCACTGGCATAAAAATAGTCTTTCAGCAGAACACCAAAAAAAACTCAAAAGTCAAGCCAAAATGAGTTAAAGGAGGGTCTCGAATTTTTTTGAATTTTGGGAAAATGTTGCAGCTGCAACACCTTCTAATGGTTCCCACATCACCAATTGGGTGGAAACGACATTGTTGAAGATATAAGAACTAGGTGGAGAGAAACTAAGACAACTTCCAATATCAATTCAATATGGGGGAGTAGTGACAAGATATGTCAAAGAATAACTAGTTAAATGGATTTTGGTTCATATGCTCTCTCAAAACTCATCTCATATAAATACTTTCCTTCCATGTCCTAAAAACACCATGACCTAAAGACATATAAGTCACAAAGAATAGAGATAGATTGTACACATAAATAAATGACACGAGAAACTAGGAAATCATCAACCCTCCACCTTTAAAATCCCAAAATGATGTGGGTTTTTTTATTACAATCACTTTTGTTGTGATTGTCCTCACAATTTTGGAATCAGCCTCATTCACAAAGGAAAGTGGGTGAATATGAACTAAATAAATATTAGAATGAAATTAGGACTTCTAAGAAACAAGGAAAGGATTTGCACTACTATGTGATTTAGTTTAGAGAATCTCCCAATACTTTTCCCACGTAGCCCTAAATATTCCCCATTTAGGGCTTGTGTGGTATTAGAGGAAAATTCCCATGGATCTTGTCCCTTAAAGGAAATTTCTAGTCCTAATAATTGGATTTTGAGCTACTAAAACACATATTAGACCCCAATAATCATTCTTGGTGTCGAAAATATTAAATTGGTGTAATAATATGTATTTTGACCCTCAACCATGTATTAGGCTATGGAAATTATCTTTAGTGTGCAAAAACTTAAAATGAGCACCATAGTTTGTTCACATGCCAAATATTACATTCATAGAGTCCATGTGGTGGCCTAGTGTCCAACATATTTCCCATGAGCCCGAATGAAAAACCTCATGGTATAAAACCCTATTCTTTTACATTTAAACATGAATTGGACACCAAGAACCATCTCGAGTGTTATAAACCTCAAAATAGGCACCATATCCCACTCATTGACCAAAGAATCCCAATGGAGGGCCTATGTGATGGTTCAAGGATCCACACATGGACTATGAGATCTAAAATAAAATGATATGGCCTAAGACTCTAGATTTGTGCTTATACTATGGAATGGGCCTTAAATTGTTGATGAAATTGTAACTTCGGAATGTATTCACTTGTCTTTCTTATGTATTGTAACCCGATGTTTATTCCAGGATGCATTGTAATGTACTTGAGTTATGTCATGCCCCAATGTTCCTATCGGGAGTTTCTATAATGTAAACAAGTCATGTCAAGTCAAGGTGGGTAACCCTCCTATTGTCTAAGGGTTAAAGTCCCCGCAATTTTGGGGCACTAGGGTTATTAGACTCACCTAGTGAAGTTGGCCCTAGTTGGGTTTCGTCAAGTCGGGAATTAGTATAAATAGAGAGCTAGCCTCTCTATTTATCAGACACTCACTCACACTCAATTGTAGCACATAGCTGAGGAAGAGAAAGACATTGGGGAAAGGAAGAAAGAGGTTACTGCTGTTAGGAGATCATCTTACTTTTTTGGGGTTTTACTTTTGTGTTGATTCTATCTCTGAGGAAGTTGCAGGGATTTATCCATTTATGGTTTCCCCAAGGAAAAATAATGTGTTCATTGTCTCTTGTGTTTGATTGTTGTGCTTGTTGTTCTCTCAGTTAAAGATCATAATGTTATGCTAGCTTAATGTTAAAAATATAACATGGTATTAGAGCTAACCTGAGAAGAAGACACTGTGCAGCTGCTAGGGATTCCTACTTTGTGGATCTCTCTACATAGATTTTCAGCAAAATAAGGTTGGAATAACTCTCCTCCCTAGGGCACATCTTTCTGTCGAAGCAGAATCCAATTATGAGGTTTTTCAGTTTTGGACCCAACACTACTGTCAGAAATTAGGGTTTTTTCACAGAAGTGGAATTTTTCAGTGAGCCTAGGCCTGGATTGATCTCCTCCTCAAAATCGAAGTTAGGGTTCAAAATCAAAGAATTTGGTTGGACAGAACTTCGAAAAAACAAAACCCTAATCTGCTCCTGAACCGACACTACAGAATTCTAGCTCCAAATCCAGATTCGACATCTTGACCTGGTAAGATCTAAATCTTGTGTATTTCCATTTGAGGTTCTTAGTTAATATGTCTCATCATACCAATCTTGATGAAAAGCTTGAGGGAGATGATAACTTCCGAGCCTGGAAGTATAGGATCTCCCTGGTCCTGGAAGAAAATGAGTTGGACTCCTATATCAGTGAGGAGGTTCTAGTTCCAAAGGGAGATGAGGCTAAGGCCTTACATAAGAAGAAGTTGGTTATGGAAAAGAGGATTATTGCTAATTCAATCAAGGATCACCTCATACCACAGGTGTCTTCCCTAAAGACACCTAAATCTATGTTTGATGCCCTAACCAAATTGTTTGAAAGGAAGAACATAAACCGGAAGATGACTCTGAGAAACCAACTGAAGAATGTGAAGATTCAGAATGTAGAGATCATCCAGTCTTACTTCACTAGAGTTTCTCAAATCAAGGAACAACTGGAAGCAGTAGATGAAGAAGTGGAAAATGCAGATATTGTAATGACCACCTTAAATGGTCTCCCTAGGACATGTGACCCTTTCATTCAAGGGATCTGTGCCAGAAAGAAGTTAGTCAAATTCAGCAGACTTTGGGAAGATTGCTCACAAGAAGAAGCTCGGATAGTAGCTCGAGAAGAAAAGATGGGAAGTGAAGATAAAGCTCTCACAATTCAATCCAAGAAACCCAGAAGGGACCATCATCATCATCATTCTAAAGGTAAGCACCCTTCCCACAAGAAATCTCAACTC
This sequence comes from Pseudotsuga menziesii, assembly GCA_001517045.1. Taxonomy (NCBI): domain Eukaryota; kingdom Viridiplantae; phylum Streptophyta; class Pinopsida; order Pinales; family Pinaceae; genus Pseudotsuga; species Pseudotsuga menziesii. The sequence goes on along the minus strand of LPNX010313694.1, from coordinate 306,916 downwards.
AGATGTTATACTTGTGATGAAATAGGACACTTTGCAAGAGATTGTCCTAAAAGCAAAAGAAACCCTCACAAGAAGAAAAACAACAAGAGAAGACATCATACTCATGCTGTAGAGGATGATGAACCTTCCACAAAGAGAACCAAATATGAAAGTGAAGATTCTTCAAGTGATGAAGAATATGTTTTGATTTTCGCTCTCATGGGAAATATCACACATGGAAGCAATGATTGGCTTATAGATAGTGGGGATTCCAAGCATATGACAGGATTCAAGGAATCCTTTGTGAGACTATCAGAACATGAATCACCTCATAAGGTGAAGCTCAGAGATGACTACCAATATCCAATAAAAGTTAGTGGGGAATCCTCCTATAAGCTAGACTCTGGAAAGTCTATGCCAATGAAGGAAGTATTGTTTGTACTAGGACTAAAAAAGAACCTTCTCTCCATATTTGCATTAGATGCAAAAGGAATGAGGGTTGCATTTATAGATGGTCAAGTCATCATGTGGCCAAAAGGAAAGACTAATGATGATGTAGTAGTGATTGGAGAACAAGGAGGAGGATTATACAAATTAAAGGTCCATCCAGAACAAGCCTTGGTCCATGACATAGTAGAGCCAAATGAACTTTGGCATAGAAGGCTTTCACATGTGAATTACAGAGCACTACCACTTGCAAGTAAAGCTGTTGAAGGTCTTCCAGAAATTCAAGCAAAACATGATGGGGTTTGCAAAGGATGCGCAAAAGGAAAGAACATGAAGAAGACATTTCCAAGTAGCGAAAGCAAAGAAAAAGGAATCTTGGAAATCATCCACTCCGATGTCTGTGGACCAATGTCATCAAGATCTCTAAGCGGGTATGTATACTATGTTTCCTTTATTGATGAATTTTCTAGGAAGACATGGATTTACTTCATGAAGAACAAAGATGAATTATTCAGCAAGTTCAAGGAATTCAAAGCCTTGATCGAGAACCACACAGAAAATAAGATCAAGCCCTTTCGATTAGATAATGGCAGAGAATTCACATCAAATGAATTCAAAGAGTAATGCAAAGACTCAAGGATTAAGAGGGATTTGTCCACTCCATATAATCCAGAATAGAATGGGATTGTAGAAAGGAAGAACAGAACTATCATGGAAGCTGCAAGAGCTATGCTTCATGACCAAGATATTCTGATGCATCTATGGGTAGAGGCTGCCAGAACAATGGTGTATGTATAGAACCGTACTCCACACAAAGTACTTGAGAACAAGACTCCTGAAGAAGTCTTCTCTAGCAAGAAACTAGAAGTCATCCATCTCAGAATATTCGACTGTCCTCTGTACATACACATTCCAAAAGAGAAGAGAACAAAACTAGATCCTTCAAGAAAGAAGGGTATATTTGTGGGATACTTCGAAAGTTTGAAAGCTTATAGAATATACTTCCCAGGATTCAAGAAGATCAACATCAGCAGGGATGTGACATTTGATGAAGACACAGCTTACAACAAACCTAGAAAGAAACCCATTGAAGAACCTGAAGAAGCAAAAGCACCCAGAATTCATGATACAACCATGAATGAAGAAACTCAAGAAGAAGATCGAGAATTTGAAGAACCACAAAGACCTGTAGATCCACCTCAGGAGAAGAATCCTCACAAGAGGAAACATGCTTGGGTATGAAAAGTTGTCCAAGGTGTGGAAAGATATGGGGCTCCAGAAGAAAATCACAGAGAAAGAAAGAGGACCAGATCCTGCTCTGGGTATGTAGCATTATTATGTGATTTCATCGATAAAGAACCTTCCAATTATGAAGAAGTGGCAGAATAGAAAGAATGGAAGGATGCTATGATCGAAGAGTATTAATCGATCATGAAAAATGATGTTTGGGATGTTGTCCCAAGACCAGAAGGGAAGTCAGTTGTAACTTCTAAATGGATCTACAAGATCAAGCATGCTGCAGATGGTAGCATAGAAAAATATAAAGCAAGATTTGTTGCTCGTGGTTTATCCCAGAAATAAGGAATAGACTATGAAGAAACTTTTGCACCTATAGCCAGATACACTTCTATCATATCAGTACTTGCTCTAGCTGCAGTGATGAAATGGAAGATACACCAGATGGATGTCAAGACTGCTTTCTTGAATGGTGTAGTAGAAGAGGAAGTGTATGTGGAACAGCCACTCGGTTTTGAGACACATGACAGGGAGTCTCATGTATGTAGATTGAAGAAAGCCCTATATGGTTTGAAACAGAAACCCAGGACATGGTGCGACAGAATTGATAGCTTTCTATCTAGTTTGGGTTTTACCAAAAGTAAAGCAGATTCCAACCTTTACTACAAGGTTGAAGATGGAAACCCAGTGATGCTCCTACTGTATGTAGATAATCTGTTTTTAACACGTATGGATGGGTTGATTGCTGATACGAAGAGAAATCTTGATGTTGGGTTTGAAATGAAGGACTTGGGAATGATGCACTATTTTCTAAGCATGGAGGTGTGGCAGAATGCGGATGGGATCTCCCTCAGACAAGGGAAGTATGTAGTAGAGATCCTGAAGAGGTTTTGGATGATGGACTGCAAGGCCATGACCACACCTATGGCATTGAACCTAAATCTATTGAGTGATGCTTCATCAGAAGATGTTGATGCTATGATGTATCGTCAGATGATTGGGTCCTTGATGTACCTGACGAACACGAGACCAGACATTTTCTTTGCTATGAACACCTTGATCCAGTTCCTGACAGATCTGAGACATGTTCACTTGATTGTTGCAAAGCATATTCTGAGGTACCTAAGGGGTACAATTGATTATGGGATCAAGTATGAGGCAAGTCAGAAGATTAACCTAGAGGGTTATGCTGATTCAGATTGGGTAGGCAATGCCATCGATAGGAATAGCACTTCAGGGTGTTGCTTCAGTATGGGATCAGGTGTGATCTCTTGGTTTAGCAGGAAGCAATCCTGTATGGCACTGAGTATAGCTGAAGTAGAGTATGATGCAGCTTGTTCAGCTAGTTGTGAGGCAGTATGGATAAGGAAGCTACTATCTGATTTATTTGATTTCCAGTTGGATGCTACTTGTATATATTGCGACAACTAGATTTGCGTGAAGTTGTCGGAGAACCCGGTGTTCCATGATAAGTCGAAGCATATCGAGATCAAGTATCACTATATCAGGGATATGGTGCAGAGGGGAGCAGTGAAGCTCCAGTATGTTGTGACAAATGAATAGATAGTTGATGTGTTGACAAATCCATTAGCCAGAGTGAAGTTTGAGTACTTCAGGGAGAAGCTTGGTGTTCTCCAGATTATGGTTCCTTCCAAGGGGAAGTGATGAGTCCGTGAGCCATTTTGACATGGTGAGAGGATTGGTTCCTTCCATGGTCAAATGTAAGGGTTGAGCCATTCTATCATGGTGAGAGGATTGGTTCCTTTCATGTTAGATATGAGTGCTGAGCCATTCTGATATGACTGTAGGGTTGGTTCCTACATGATTAGATATAAGGGTTGTTGCCATTCTTTGAATGGAGGTTCCTGGTCAGTTACTAGGAATACTTCGTCTGGGACTGAGGGCCTTTCTAAAACAACTGTAAGATGTAGTCTTACATGATTAGATGTGAGTGCATGGCCATTCTGATGTGATTGAGGGATTGGTTCCCACTTGATCAGATATAAGGGCTGATGCCATTCTCTGGGAGAATGGAGGCACCTGGTCAGTTACTAGGAAAGCTCAGTCTGGGACTAGGGGAAATTTTGATATGACTGTGGGATGTGTTCTCACATGATCATATGTGAGTACAGGGCCATTCTGACTAGTAGGTCAGATATAAGTGTTGGGTCATTCTGACAAGTAGGTTAGATATAAGTGCTGGGCTATTCTGACGAGTTGGTTAGATATAAGTGTTGGGCCATTCTGACGAGTTGGTAAGATATAAGTGTCAGGCCATTCTGACGAGTAGTTCAGATATAAGTGCTGGGCCATTCTGACGAGTAGGTCAGATGTAAGGGCTGGGCCATTCTGACATGGGAGAGGATGAGGTCCCTTCCATGGTCAAATGTAAGGGCTGGGCCATTCTGACATGGTGAGGGGATTATGTTCCTCTCATGGTCAGATGTGAGTGCTGAGAATGCCTTTCTGACGAGTCAAGGTCATATGTAAGTGCTGGACAGGCCATTCTAACTTAGGTTCAAATATAAGCGCCGAGAAAGACCTACATGGAGGCTAGGCCTACACCCAGCATGAAAAGGGTTGGCTCTGTAGAACTTCCTGTGACGAGAAGAATCATGAGATATCACCCGTGATGATTTTAGTGATGATGATCCAGCAGTGATGATCCAGATCCAGTGATGATCCAGATCTAGTGATGATCTAGATTGAGTGATGATCCAGATCCAGTGACGATGTCTAGTGATGATCCAGATCGAGTGATGATGATCTAGATCGAGTGATGATTCAGATTTGATAATGAAAGATGACTTGAATATGAAGAGGACTTGAAGATGAAGGTGACTTGAAGATGAATATGATGAGAGCTTGACGATGACCTAGATGATACAGATAAGAAGACTTGTGCTGATTAAATTGTGTCGAGAGAATACCTTCCTAGTTAAGAGGGAGTGTTGATGTAATTGTAACTTTGGAATCTATTCACTTGTATTTCTTATGTATTGCAACCCGATGTTTATTCCAGGATGTATTTTAATGTACTTGAGTCATGTCATGCCCCGATGTTCCTATCAGGAGTTTCTATAATGTAAACAAGTCATGTCAAGTCAAGGTGGGTAACCCTCCTATTGTCTAAGGGTTAAAGTCCCCGTAGTTCTGGGGAACTAGGGTTATTAGACTCACCTAGTGAAGTTGGCCCTAGTTGGGTTTAGTCAAGTCGAGAATTAGTATAAATAGAGAGCTAGCCTCTCTATTTATCACACACTCACTCACACTCAGTTGTAGCGAATAACTGAGGAAGATAAAGACACTGGGGCAAGGAAGAAAGAGGTTACTGATGTAGGGAGATCATCTTATTGTTTTGGGGTTTTACTTTTGGTGTTTATTCTATCTCTAAGGAAGTTGCGGGGTTTTCTCCATTTATGGTTTCCCTGAGGAAAAACACTGTGTTCATTGTCTCTTGTGTTTGATTGCTGTGCTTGTTGTTCTCTCAGTTAAAGATCCTAATGTTATGCTAGCTTAATGTTAAAAATATAACATAAACACCATCCCTAGTTCTCCCCTCCTTGAAATGGTGACCATATATAATCATATGTCAGATATAAGTCCCCTATACATTCCCTTATGTGGTGACATAGGTTATCGCACATGGCCCTAGAACCATAAAGGAAATCAATATTAATTTCAACTTTGAATTTACACCTTATACCATGTCATGGGTGATGAAAACCATCATTTGTATTATGGATATTCAAATGGACACCATATATGAAAGATAAAATCCTTGAAATATGGTTCTTTGATATGGGAGCGTGAAAGCAATAAAGTAGAGAAAAAACAAATCTCACAATAACTAAAAATAATAATGGAAATGGTTACCTTGTATCAAATGTAAGATAAGGATTCATTATCCATACCTTTTTTGTTGGTCTAGTGCACTATGAATGGCCCATAATTCTTAGAGGAAACTAATCATATCCCCACTTAGAAGTTATGTGTGGTGGTTTGAGTTTTTATTAATGTCCATGGATGTCTAGTAGCATCCTTTAGCATCCAATATGTGGCTGCCTTCACTTGACCATGTTGAATTCCACCTAGTGGTCAAAATATCCTAATGTCTTGCATATCCCCATTCGAAAAACAAGGGTACCCATGCAAGGTCCTATGTTGTAGATTGAGTTGTCATTTGTAGTCCCAGATGCCTAGAACCTTCCTTTAGGACCTAAGTATTGTGATTCCTCTCACCTATGTGCAAGGATCTAATACCCATGCCTAGTGTCAAAAACCTCCTTATGTCACTAAAATATCCCCACTCACATGGAATGGTTAGTGTAGGTATTTAATGTGTGGTGTTTAAAATATTCCTTTAGGTCCTATGGCCCAAGTTTCCTCCTTGAACATTATCCAAATTCCTAGGACCCATACATACCTCTCAAAACCTTACATTTTTGTTAATATCCTCATATTGATACCCCCAATAGTTCATTTGTAGTGATAATTTGAGGTGTTTTTCTTGGACCTAAATTCCCAAAATATTCCATTACGTCATAATGCTCAAGTTTCCTCCCTAAAACATGTCAGGTCTTTGAGACCTATGTATAATGCTTGGAATATTTGAATAGCATTAATATCACAACTCTTAGTCCAATGATAACCTCAAAAGTTCATATACGGTGGTTCAAGGTATCTTTCATAATCCTAGACACCCAAAAACTTCCTTTAATGCCCAAGTCCTAAATTTCCTCCCTTAATAATTTATACAGCCTCAAAACCCATACCTAGTGTTATTTCATCCCAATTTCCCTGCTATCCCTATTCTAAGGTGAATGATCCTCTTAATAGGTCATTTGTGTTAGTTCATAGTACAATTATTTATCATTTTTAGGGGTAGTGCTTGTGTGATTGCCCCTAAACGTTAGGGTAATGGAAATTTTAGAGGTTCTTTTTTACAAACTACCTCCAAAAATTCAATTGTCATGACCTACAAACAACCCCTATTATTATAAAATACAAACATAACTTTTACAACCCTTGGCCCCTAATTTTAGCCACTTTAATCCATAACCTTATCACCGTACTATAAAACTCACCAATATAACACCTATTCCTTATAACCTTCAAAAATTCTCACACATATCAATATTAAGCTTGAAATTCCTATCCCCTATAACCTCTAGCAACTAGTCCCTAACTCATATAATCACTCATCCTTATAAACCAAAATCCTTACAACCACTAACACCTATAAGCCATTGGTTCTATACACCTTAATCATTACCCCCTAGTTAAACTAAACCTTAACCTCTATATCACTCTACCCTTATAAACTCTCATCCTATCGATTATATTCCCTAACCTTTGTAACCCATAAGGCATGCATCCTATAATTCTTATAATAACCTCTAAACCTTATAACCCTTATCATTTATAACCCATAATTTATATTATTCCTAACTTATGTAACCTTTATGACCTAGATAGTACAAACCTTGAGATTTATGTATTACCATAAATATCTATAACTTATAACCCACATAACCATTAGCCGACATGAACCCTTATCACTTATTCCTTATAACCCATAAATCATCTAATCCTTCTAATCGTTATCAACTACCCTTATCAATCCTAACCTCTATCAGTAAGTGCTTAACCACTATAGCTATTTAACACATAAACCTTGTATCATTTATAATATCAACCCTTAATCACTAATTATTATAATCCATGACCTTCAAAAAATACTAATTTACAACCTTTAACTCATAACCCTTGTAACCCTTTATCATTAAAACACATAATTCGTATCTTCTATAATGACTAACCCATATGGAACTTAACCATTAATTGAAATAATCCTTAACTCTTATAACCTCTAACATATACAACCTTTAGGACTAATAACCTTAAGGTATAATTCCTACATTGCATAATCCAAACCAAAGGATGTAAAAACATTCCCACCATTAGGAAACCCATCCTATGAGAAAAGCAACCCATCCTGTGAGCAAAGAAACCCATCGAGTGAGAAGAGAAACCCATCCCATGAGCAGAGCAACCAACCCAATGAGAAAACAAACCCAACCAGTCGATCTCAATCTGGGGTTATTGCAGTCATGTATGGGAGCGAAAGACAAAGTAAAGAAACCCATCTAGTTCTCAGTCCGAGCTAGAAACACAGAGCATAAATGAGCAAAGAAATAGAGGAGCCAAGGACTCAAACATCGATGAGTCCTGAACCCTAAATTTATATTTGAATTCATTTTTCCTCATGGATAAGTTTTCTGGTCTTATTCGTTTGTTTGACCAAACAATGTATTCACCATGAGCATCAGTGGAAACCCCTCTCCTCATGGATTCTCCATTTCTCACGCTATCCATTTTCCTCAATTCGTTGCTCAAACCCCTGCATCATACATTGGGGTAAATCTATGATTGGGATTAAAATAGGTTGTTCTCTTTATGTTCTTGATAGGATTTTAGGGATGGATGGCTGGGTTTGAATTAATAATTTGCACTGTTATTATGTAACAACTAGAAAATAACCTACATAATAGAACATTTCTGAGCGAAAATTGTTTTGGTTTAATGGACACTAAAACCAGGAATTTTGGTCAAGACATTTGAGCTCATCATAATATTCCATTAAAGAATTTCAAAACATTAGCCTCAAACTGATAATTAGTCTAAACAAGAACTAATATTTTATCATTTCAAAACTATCTTGTTTGAATCATATTTACTAGTATTAATTAATTTACCATTTGGTGATTAGGTTTTAGTTTGCATGTTGTGAACCCATGCAAGTATGTATTGCATGCTCCAATCCCTATATAAAAGCGTCACATATTTAAAAAACTTCTCATTCCTTGGTTTCGTCGAATAAATTATCATCTTTAGAGGGTCCAAGGTGCATAATTCATCATTGGGGACCTATATTTCTATGTGTTGTTAACCATGGATTCTATGTGCATGTCATTTATGGAGGGACTATGGTCAGTTTGTGAATCAATGAATTATAGTTAGTTTGTTTGTTAACCGATAGATGTTGACAACAACGTAATATATTAGGTTCCCCATGTCCCCTTTAAGTTCCAAGTGAACAACAACAACCATTGGATTAAGAATATCGATGTTGGTTAGATGGCTAGCTTATTGAGCTTGATTTCTATATGTATATGTGTGGGGAAGGTTTCAAAAAATACCGACCTATGTAAGCAGCTTAGTGGAACGAAACTTGATGTACTTATCTATTAACTTGCCCAAATAGGCTATGTTATCTAAGCAACTTGCACATAAAAACTTATTTACTACCCATGCATGATGGTAGTATGAATTGCATGCTCCAATTCCTATATACAGGAGTCCCTGGTTATCTTTATTAGGATCTATAATCCTCCCTTGTCTAGATATAGTCTATTAGATCATATGCCTAAATTAGGAGTCATTTGCTAGAGTTTGGTGCCACCATGATTTTGGTGCCACTAGTGCCATTGGTGCCACCAGTGCCATTGGTGCCACCAGTGCCATTGGTGCCACCAGTTCCATTGGTGCCACCAGTGTGCCCCATTGGTGCCATTAGTGTGCCACTTGGGGTGCCACCGATTCCAATCCCTACACTTTAGGAGACACTCCGAGTGCCACCACCAACCTTCTTCGGTTGGTTGTAGTTGGTAGGTAGTTATGCTAATTTATGCTCCAGTTACATTCAGTTAGATGTCCTCCAGCTTAGTTAGCATGAGTCTTGCATGGATGCATGGGGGTAGATTCCATTTCTCACCTACCTTATCAGTTTAACTGGTTGAACTGATTGAGAGACTGAACTAGACATCTGGAGTTAGACTAGTGAGCTTCAGTAGTGATTTAGACACTTCCAATTAGCCAGTCAGTCAGGATTGAGTTGGTAGATTCAAATATTATCCCCATGATTCGAATTCTCCTTTATGTAACATCATTGTATATTGTTGGGATTAATGAATATTATTGTTGTAATTTATTGAGCATTTCTTATTCGTTTCCTGTGAAATTTTTCTTGTTCAATGTACAATTTTCATTCCGTTCAACTACACAGTTATACCTTTCAATTGCACTCATATCCTGTATATCAATGGTTCAATAATTCAAACATGGTATGAGAGCCTTGTTCAGGCTAGCAACAAATTTGTTCGATCTTGAATGTACACCAGAAGCAGTTGGTTTTACACATAAATCATGCAAAGTGTGCATTGCTAACTCTTGATTCATCCAGAGAAGTCTCTGTAGGTGTGACAGACCCTGAGAAAGTGTACATGTTGATATGGAAGGATTGAAACTGACATTATTGCGAAATGATTTTGGTTTTTGCAATGTTACTTGCAGGTACCTATGTAGATTCTAGAGAAATTAATTGATCAACAGGAAAATTGACGGATTCTTCAGCTCTTGTACCATGATCATATCCTTACACCCTTCAACTATGGTGATTGGAGGGAAGATATGCAGGTAGACTTGCACAAACTTGGCATGTTTAGGATGAAAATGGGTAGAGAGAAAGATCCCCATCAACCTACTGAAAAAAATAAGTTCTTGAATCGGTTGTATGAATCCTTTGGATTCCTATGCACTCATATCTCCTGGGATATTCTCTTTCCTCTTAAGGGGCTGGAGAATCCGAAGGAATCTTCGAAAAATATTGAATCTTTTTTTCGAAAATAAGATGAGCTTTGAGGGAACATATTGGAGAATGAGCTCATTGCATTATAACCCAGCAATTTCGAAACTATTCAATAGTTTTTCACAAAATTCAAGTCATTAGTACTGCAATGTAAACAATGCAGAATAGAGAGGAAAGGTGAGAAACTATTTCTATCAGTACTAAGCAAGATTGGATCAGAGTACTCTATCTTTGTATCTACTTTCGATTCCATAAGAGATTCAATTCCCAATTGGAAGATTCCTTCTCTAGATTGTTTTGTTGAGTCCTTAATACAGGAGCATGATAAGTTGGTTCAAATGGGAGTGCTTCAAACTTACAAAAATCAAGCTCTTTTGATGTCAGACTCAAAGAATGTGCAAGCTAGAGGGAAGCACAAGGGGAAGGATCCCAAATATATTGATTCGAAGCCAAAAGAGAATCAGATATCTTTCAATGGATCATCGGGCTCCAAAAAAGAGAAGACTAAGTGTCCATATTGTATTAGAGGCTTTCATCCAGAAAGCCAGTGCATGAAGAAGACCCTCGACCAATTGAAAACACTTCTTGAACAGAACAATATTTCCCTTGCACAAGGTGTAGAGATATTTTATGTTGGAGAGAATACTGAAGAATATGATAGGTTCCTTTCTTTGAAAGCAAGACTCACTCCATCGAAGGATTAATTGATATATTTTGGAGCATCCAACCACATGGTTGCCTCTAGGGAATCCTTGACCACTCTCACTCTATTAGGAGGACCTAGCACTCGTATGGGAGATGAATTCCAAATCCCAGCTGCTAGGAGAGGTTCTATTAAAATCCAGCATGATGAGTTCAATAATGTACTCTATGTTCCCTCTCCTCCAACAAAGCAAGTTGTTCAAGATGAAGAAGAAGCAGAATCTTCAACACAATCAATTCGAATTGAAGAAAGTCTCCTTGGACTGATTGCTTATCATGTTGCTCCAGAAGTTTATGAGATCTCTAATATCTCACCTTCTCATATAAATGATCCAGAAGAAGACATTCGAATCTCTTTTATTGAAGAAAAATATCCTTCCATTCTATGCAAACATTCTCCAGTTATTCTTTTATTTTAAATTATGTGCAAAGTTTGCCAGTGATTGTTTCATAAAATGAAGAGGAATTTGATTTTTCTATATCTAATGTCGGTGCTGGTGTGCATAAAAGTATTACTTTGGATGTTTTTTAAGAAATATCATATTTTAGGAGTGATCCATTCAGTCTCTTTTATCTAGAGCTTCCAGCAAATTCCTATATGATTGCATGCACCAATACTTACAATTTTGTTGAAGGAGAAAATTGTGCATCTACCATTTCGGTGGGAACTTGGAACCTTTGTTCCATAATTTGGATCTGATATGACCTTATTTGGTTCAAGTTTTAAGTTTCAATAGCCTACAGTCATGCTTGTAGCTGTTCTCATCAATTTTGGTGTGAAAAATCAAGTACCGCAAGTCTCTTTCAAAATTGCTACTGGGGATTTGATGTCAGTTTTCTCTCATGAGTTTGCTGATAATATATTTTATGGATAAATGGTTACTTTTGAAGCTATATAATATTATGGAGCTCAATGATTCTCTCTCCAGAATCCCCGGGCTTCTCTACCTTTCTGTTTGATCACATGCTCATCTCCTCACAAAACTAGTAAAGGTGAAGACATTCTGCATGTGCTTGGACACTTGCTCCTAACACTTGGAGCTGATTTTTCCTCACATGGTTTGATGATAAAGGCTGCAATATATTAGTTTCTTGGGTTTTCCTCACATGGTTTGAATTATCAAGCACTTTTTCTCTCTCATTAGTTGATCTACATGGGTCCAGTTTTCATCTTGCAACTATCTATGTTCATGATTCGGTTGAGAATTTTCTTCTTCTTCCAAAGAGGAAAATTAATCCAAACATAATCATTAGTTTGGAGAGGTTCACATGCACAGTTCCAGGATGCTACTGCATAGAAGAACCATAATGCTGCAAATTGCAACATANGGGGGTGTGGGAGGCGCTTTCCCATGAGTTTTTCTCCCATTTTACTCGGTTTATTAATTAGAGTTTATTCTTTTAGATTGTAATGGGTGACTTTTGGCCTAGTTGTCAGGGCCCACCATTGTCCAAGTTAGGATTAAGGGGGGGTGTTAGGATTTAAAATACTCCCTTGTCCAGATATAGTCTATTAGATCATATTCCTAAATTAGGAGTTATTTTCTAGTGTTTTGTGCCACTGGTGCAACTAGTTCCATTGGTGCCACCAGTGTGCCCCATTGGTGCCATCAGTGTGCCACTTGGGTGCCACCGGTGCCAATCCCTAGACTTTAGGATCCACTCCGAGTGCCACCACCAAGATTATTCAGGTGGTTGTAGTTGGTAGGTAGTTATGCTATGTTATGATCCAGTTACATTCAGTTAGATGTACTCCATCTCAGTTAGCACCAGTCTTGCATGGATGCATGGGGGTATGCACCATTTCTCACCTACCTTACTAGTTTAACTAGTTTTACTGATTGAGAGACTGAATTAGACATCTGGAGTTAGACTAGTGAGCTCTGATAGTGATTTAGACACTTCTAATTAGCTAGTCAGTCAGGATTGAGTTGGTAGATTTGAATATTATCCAAATGATTCGATTTCTCCTTTATGTAACATCATTGTATACTATTGGGATTAATGAATATTATTGTTTTAATTTATTGATCATTTCTTATCTGTTTCCTGTGCAAATTTTCTTGTTCAGTGTACAATTTTCATTCCATTCAACTGCATAATTATACCTTTCAATTGCACCCATTTCATGTAGATCAACGGTTCAATAATTAAAACAATATTAAGAAGCGATGCTAGTGAAATTAAAGAATATTAGACAAGAGTTTCGGTAATCAAATTTCTTCTTGAAATACAGATGAACAAGTCGCCTAGCAACAAATCACAATAGAATATAAATAGTGACAAATAAGATTTATGTATTTGATATATTTGTGAAGAAAACCATCTTATACAGTAGATAATTGCAAGTATAAACTAACCATAGTTGATTGCACTATTCCCCTATTCTTCCCAACTTAATCCAACTACACAAGGAAAAATTCTATATAACTTTTAGTCATAAAACAACATAAGATTCAATTGGATGCATTTACTTGCAGTTGGGGCATGAAGGAAAATCCTTATAAAATATCACAAACACATGACACTGTGCACATGCCACTACAATCACCTCTCCTCTATTTTCATGAAAGAGATCAGAGGAGTGGAAGGTGCAAATACGACTTAGGTTCAAAACTTTACAGCTAGATAAGATCCTGATTCCCTGGTCATTCCCTTATATGATTGTTCCTTGGTCATTCCCTTAATATAAATACTAATCAATAAGCTTATCCAACCCTTTTTCAAGAGCCACCTAAACAAGAATATTAATCTATAAGAACGGTCTACCAACCCCTCTTTTTTTTTTTAAGCTGCTTTAATCTATTATAATACAGAGGAAAAAATTATAGAGTTCATTGAGACCAAAGGAGGCTGAAGGTGGTGAAGCCACCACCTTGTCCTCTCAAAATATGGCCGTCTAATAATGCCAGAAGCGAGACTGCTCCACTTTGAAAGTAAAGGCCGAATCCCATAGACTGACATAGTTACAAATTTAATAGTAATACGACATAAACAAAGAGCCTAGAAAAAGACACAGGAAGTGACCTTACCATAGACATAGACTTAAGCCTAGAGGAAGACCCAGGACTTTACCCTAAGATAAACATAAACAAAGGCCTAGAAATAGACACAGTCCTAGGGAATAGACACGATAAGTAGAAAAACCAAAAAAACCTAGAAAGCTTGAGCATCAAACAGGTAGAATGTCTGGAATTTCTTCAGTTATGGGGAAATCCCATCATTCCTCCTGCGATTTTATGGGAGAGTTGGTGGTGACTTTCGGAGGAAATTGGGGTTGTAGCTATGACGGAGCAGGCTATTGGGAAACCATCGCCTTCAGGTGCTTGATGAATGGCTCAACCATCGAGGGAATGGGAAATGTCGAAGCAGGAGGAGGCGCCATTATGCACCCAGTAGCACTACCACTGCCACTACCCAAAGGCAGAACCACTCCACCTATAACGTTGTCACTTCCACCACCACCCCATTCGTGGCTATCACCAAGCATCCCTCCCCGGCCTGAGATTCCGAAACTACCTTGCTAAGTGAATGAGCTCTCCATTGTCGCGAGTTGAGCATCTATCTCTGAAATTCTAGTCTTCACCATTTGAACCGTGTCCCTGGCATTCGCCTAATTGGTAAGCATGTCCTCCATCAAATTACAAAGCATATTATTAATGAGCCATTAGTGATTGATTTGGCTGCCATCCTGTCCTGTTGACAACTTCTGGTTCAGAACTTGGTTCTCCTAGGATTCCACAAGAACATGAACCCTGTTAGAAATGTGTGGTTCATAGTCTGAGGTTACCTTAAAGCTACAACCTCTCTGAGCTTTTCCCTTTCCTGTGGTGGATCTACACGGTGTTCCATGCTGCCGCAGCATGCTGAGCCGGAAGCGCTTCTTTTTCCAAAGAGAATCAACTAACAAAATGCAGTTCGAGGAGGTAGCCCCACTATGGGTATGTAGACGCTCAACAAGATGAGGTCTGTGCTTAGCCGAGCAGAGCCGAACTATGATATCCAAATACCACACTACCGCGCTCAAAACCTTCTCCCTCGCTACCATCATATGCGCCATGAATATCAATGAAGAGCCTTGAAGGCTAGGATTGAAGCCGATCTTCGCCACCCCACAGCGCAGGTGTGGAGTTGACAGGTCGCTTAGCTCCCACGCTTGGAGGACAACGAAGGTTCTCGCGGTTGTCTATGCTGCTGAAGTTGGCATGTTGCTTTCCATGCATCCTTCGCATCGATCGAGGAGGGTCATGTCGATGGGCTATAGCGCATGCACCCACATCCAAGATACCAACCCCTCTTATTACTCTTAGTTGACAAAAATATTAACTTAGAGGAAAATCCCTTCCTACACTACTACAGTTGTGGGAAAATTTCGACAATGTTTTCTAATGTTTTTTACATAAATAACATTGAAACATTGAAATATTTTAAAAATGGTTGAAAATTACACTTTTTTTCTCCTTTTGTCCCATCAACTATCATAATTGTTACAATTGTCAGAAAAAAAGGCGAAACATCATTGTAATTTTCACATGTGTGAGATTACGCCAATTTAAAAAAAAAATAGGAAAATTTCCCACCAACTCCTGAAAGGGGCTCAAGAAGTTCATCCTGAAAGAAGGAAAATCATGGAAAACACCATTATCTAGATATGAAGTTGAAGTTGATCTTTATTTCATACAAATGGTAACTAGTTGAATATTTTCAAGGCATATTTATATGACTGGAAAATTTTCCTTCCTTCTTGGAAATAATATAATGACAACCCATGTTTGTGGGCGAGTGTGATTTGCAACCCCAAAATAGGAAGAGTAAAAAAAGTGGTGATGGAAAATATCTTTTGATCTAGAAATATTGACAGAGATATCACTAGGATCTAGTCCCTTCACATGCCGCTTTCTCTCACTTACAACAATTTCTCTAGCAATATCAATATCAATTCAGATTTTGGTGCAGATTCCTAGCCTATGGATCATGAATTTGAATCAAAATGCACTCTTAGGTACAATTCCTTTCCAACTCTTTAGACAATGTATATCTCTTAGGGTCATTTCCCCTTCCCACAATCCATTGCAAGGTACCCTTCCTTCTAACTTAATCTCTTTTTCTAGTTTATTGGCATTTAACTTATCTGCAAACCATCCATCCAAGTCTCTTCCTAAATCAATTTGGTTTTTGAAATATATAAGATCACCGTATTTGTCACATAATTCCTTTATAATAACTCTGCATGTGGGTATTGGGGCTCTAATTAGTCTTTGAGAGATTCATTTTAAAAATAACAATTTATCTAGCCCTTTACCAATAGATTTAGGAGACCAATATCTTTTGAGAAATTTGGATTTTAGCTATAATGTGCTTTTAGGTATCCTACCAAATTTTGTGCAATGGTTGATTTTTGTTTAATTTATGATATTCAACACTAATTTACTTGTGATTACTATTCCTTTCTATATAGGAAGCTGAAGAAGCCTCAAGTCTCTAGATTTATTTGGCAAAAGATTCACTGGAGAACTTACCTCCATGTCCTCCTTGTAGAATGTTAGGCTCATCAATATATCATATAACAATATATTTGGACACATTACAAAATATTTAATGGGTTGTACTAGGTTTTAATTGAATTCAACAAGAATGGATTCATTGGAATAATTCTTGGTGATTTGTTTGAGTTGGGTTTACAAAACAAATATTTGACATGGAATATTCTTACTGATATCATTCCTCAAGCTGGTTATCCAAACCTATACTAATTTCTAGAGTAATTGGATCTATCACACAATATGTTGAGTGTTTAAATCCCTCTATCCCTTAGTGGTCCAATTTGAAGTACTTGAACTTGTTAGGAAACCTTATTTTCCTCCAAGATTCCATCAGATATTGGTAATTTGAATTTGTTAGTGTATTTGGATCAGTTATAACCATCTGTTTGTATCCATACCTATGAATCTTGGTAATTCCAATGTTCTTGTATTGCTACAACTAGATATAAATTTCTTATCTAGATCGACTCTCGAGAAACTACTGAGAAATTATACAATTATAGAGTTATCAGTAGGCTTCATAAGATTCCTTATCTGGAAGATTGTTCCTATTGTGCATTATATCATTGTTATGGGTGATAGATTAGGTTGTGTTTCTCTATTGGCCATGACTGTGTGTCTCTCTGCTGGTTGTGATTGTGTTTCTCTGCTGGTCGCGATTCTGTCTCTCTGCTAGCCGTGACTGTGTTTCTCTGCTAGTTGTGTCTGTGTTTCTCTTGCTAAGTCGTATATGACCTCCTCCTACTGGGACCTAGATTGCTTGTCCTCTCTTTGCTATATTGTGGTCTTATAACGACCACTAATTAGGCCAGGCCCTAAATATGTAACAATCTCTAAGTATGAGTTGTGACATGTTAGTAACATTTCTGTCGAGTTATGTCTCCTAGGGCTGGGTTGTGAAGGTGTCTTTTCCTTATTAAGAAGTGATGGATAAATGATTGAAGTTTATCTTCATGTTGACTAATACTCTAAGGTATGTACCCTTACTACTATAACCGTCATAAGCTCTCTCTCAAGGTACGCCATTTATTCATCTAGGTGACTTGCCCCTTCAGTGACAATATCAGAACCTAAAAGTATCTGAGTATATGGTTGATCCAAAACAATTCTAGATTAGTATTGTTATTGTTGTTTGTTACTGATTAGTAACGTTGTTACTTTCTTGTACAATGTTATTATTTTGTTTCATAAGTAATAATATTGTTATTGTACTTGGAATTTGGTAAGTCATCTCAAGGAGCAACTTTTGTTGAAATATTGTAACTTCGAAGAATATTCTATATGTATCTTTTGTGGTCCCTGATGGTCCTACCAGGAGAACCACTTGTATTACTTTGTAACCCGATGCTTCTAATCGAAAGAACTAATAAGAGTCATGAGGTAGTCCCCTCTAATTGTAAAGGTGGGTCATTAGCACCCCAGTGTGGTTACTTGAGCCTACATGTGTAACTCAAGCCTACATGATTTAACTCGAGCCTACATGTCGAATGAGTTAATTCAAATGAACGGATGAATATAAATAGAGGTGTGGTGCTCCTCATTTGAGACACACACACTCTCACTTGTGTAGCGCATTAGTGGAGAAGAGAAGTAGTTGGAGAAGGAGGAGGATCAGGCTTTGATCTCCTTGTTGGTTTTATCTTTTATCTTTTATCTTTTTGGGGCATCTATATTGAGGAAGCTTTTGCTGGGTTTTTCCCTTTAGGGTTTTCCCAGGATAAATCTTTGTGTTCCTTTTGTATGGTTGTTCTTGTCTATCTTTCAGTGATCTTGTTTATATGCTTTTGTCATGAAAATGAAATGAAGTACTGATGTCTTAGCTAAGCATATGAAAAGTTAACATGGTATCAGAGCCACCCTGAAAATAAGAAATTGTGCAGCTACAGAATCTAGGGCTTCTTAATTTTTGGTTCTCTCTCCACAATCGATCAGCAAAAGAAGGCTAGGCTGACTCTCCATTGAAGGGCGCATCTTTCTGTCGAAGCGGAATTCGATTCCGAGCATTTTCAGTTTTCGGTGTGGGAAATTAGAGCTTCTTGCAGAAGAAGAATTTTTGAGTGAGCCCAAAATAGGATTTCTCTCCTAATCAAAATCGAAGTTTATAGACCTGGATCAATATTTTTGGTTGGGTGAAACTCCGGGAAAGTCGACCCCTAGTTTGACCCGGAGCTAGAAAAACCCTAAATACTAAAACTGCTAAGTTTTGGTATATTCGCTATATCCCAATATTGGCGACAGTTCATGAGCTGAAAATTGTAGAGACCGAAGATATAATCCTGATGAACACTGTGTCCAAAATTCAGCCTCATATTCGCTATATTCTAGGAGATATTATCCCTCCAAGTTAGAGTTCCAGCCTCTTCAAGAATTCATCCCTAAACAGGACACCTAGGGAAAATTGCTATAGCTTGGGATACAGTGGTCCAAATGGAATTCCTGAAGATGTTCCAGAAAGAGACCGGATTGCAATTTCTGTGGTCCGAATTTCAGAACCTGAAGATGAACTAGTGACACGTGGAATGCCATACAACTTCACTATTCTGAACAGTCCTGTAACAGGTCACCTTGGGAAAATGATCATAAATCCCAATTGGTGAAACAAATGCTGATGAAACTTGTGGTGTTGGATTAGGGACATGTGAGGATACCTTAGTGAGAAGTTCAAGAAACAGAGGAGTAGTAACTTCGGAGATATAATAGAAACAGTAATAGACATTTCTACATAAAAAATTGGAAAACTAGGGCTTCCTGTTCCTGGGAGCTTCCCTCCACTGTTTTTAGAAAAGGAGTACATTGGACAGCTCCATTTGAACAGATCTATCTTTATATCCAATCATATCTGAAATATTCCAAGTTTTGAAAATTAGGGTTTCTCTGACAAACCCTAGATCAGCCAGCTCCAGAAGCAGGACGGACACCTCAAATCGGTAAGATCTAATCTTTTGCTATTTGCATTTGAGGTTCTCATTTCAAAGTGATCTATCACATCAGCTTGATGATAAGCTTGGTGAAGTTGAAAACTTCCAAGAATGAAAGTATTTGATCCCTCTGAAGAAAATGAATTGGACACCTACATTAGTAGAGAGGTTCCAATTCTAGAGGGAGATGAGCCTCAAAGCCTTACACAAGAAGAACTTGATCAAGGCCAAGAAGATCACTGTTGATTCAATCACGGATCAACTTGTACCACAAGTGTCTTCCCTAAAGACACCGAATATGTTTGATTCCTTGATCAAGCTATTTGAAGATAAGAAGACGGATTTGAGAAAACAGTTGAAGAATGTGAAGATCTAGAATGCATAACATCTTGAAGTGGTAGAAGAAGAAGCAGAGAATGTAGAAATGGTGATAGCCACCTTGAATGGCCTCCCATGATCATGGGATTCATTCATGCGAGGAATGTGTGCCAAAAGGAAGTGATTACTTTCAGTTGACTTTGGGAAGAATAAGAAGCTCGTCTCATAAGAAGAGAAGAAGAAAGATGGGAGCAAATTGAAGATCAAGCTCTCACCATTCAAAGAAGATCCCTCAAGCGATGAGGAATATGAAGAACTCAATTCTTGACGAACCTCTTATCCATCTTATCATTTGGATAAGAAATGATGATTTCATGAATGAAGAAGATGATGAAGGAGAATGATCAAGAAGGATTCTACCCACAAAACAAACAAAAGATAAGTATTCAATTGTCATTTAATGATATTGTTTTGTTATGCATATTCAATTGATGTGTTATGCATGATAGATTGTTTGCATTAATGACTGTATACTACTAATATTCATGTGATCGGTAAGTAGCTCATGGTGCTATACATCTCTCCATTTCTACTTATCTAGAATGAAACCTCTTTACATGACATATTGGATTAAAGCACAATCTCAATGATGTCATCTAGAAAGTTTCCGTGAGATATGGATGAATGTTGTATTGACTAAATAGTTGCATGATGCATAAGAATTTGTCGTTATGCATATGTTTTATGAAATAGTTCTAACCATGCAATTGGTGCATTTGAATTGTAGGAAAGGTCCTGAACAACCTCCTACAAGAAAACAAAGATGAGACTTGTTTCGAAGAATAAGTGATGACAATTCAATAAACATGAATCTGAAGCTCCCAGGGTCAGAGACACCATGACGAAAGAAAGAGCTTCAGAGAGCGGTAGATCCACTTCGAAGGATGAATACCACCATGGGTATAAGAGATAACTCAAGATGAAGAAAAGAATGCTATGATCAAATAATAATAGTTGATCATGGGGAATGATGTATACGATATGATTTCGAGACATAAAGGGAAGTACGTAGTATCTTCCATATGGATATACAAGAACAAGTGTACAAAGCAAAGGTTCATGATTTGCCTCGAAAATAATAGACTATGACATGACATACTTTATTGACAAGTATATATCAAGCATAGAGCCACCTGTACAGAATGAAGAGGGAAGATGATACTCCACTTCAGGGGGAGTGACTACAGAATAAATCTTTCTCAACCAGGGAAAGTATGCGGTAGAGATATTGAAAAGATTCAATATGTTGGAATGCAAAGTCATGGCCACACCCATGGACTCCAACCTGAAGCTGTTAGCTGATGACTCATTAGAGTTAGTGGATATGACTCATTACAGACAGATCATTGGGTCATTGATGTACTTAACAAATACCAGACCAGACATTTGCTTTGCTGTGAACACCTTAAGTCAATATCTTGTTCAACCAAGACGGGTTCACCTAGTAGCTGCAAAACATGTGCTGAGATATCTGAAAGGGACTATAGAATTTGGTTTATACTATGATGGAAACCATGACTACAGATTGTATGGTTATACAGATGCAGAGTGGGATAGAAGTATCTCAGATAGGAAAAGCACATCAAGTATATGCTTTTGTTTGGGGTTTGCTATGAGTTCATGGTTTAGTTGGAAACAGTCCAGTATTTCTCTTAGCATGACTTAAGTAGAATACATAGCAGATTGCTCTGCTAAGTTGTGAAGTCATATGGCTTCGGAAGTTGATATCAGGTCTCTTTGACCTGAAGATAGATACAGATGATGGTGATTCAGTATTTCTATACTGAATATAGAGATGATGATGTTTCAGCATTCCCATCTGAAGATATAGATGATGATGATTTCGGTATTCCCATACTGAAGATATAGATGATGATGATTTCAGTATTCTCATACTAAAGATATAGATGATGTTTCAGTATTTACATATTGTAGATTCAGATGATGGTGATTCCCTATTTCTATACTGAATATAGAGGTGATGATGCTTTCAGTATTCACATACTGGAGATACAGATGGTGATAGTTCAGTATCCACATACTGAAGATGTAGATGATGATGTGTTGACGAAACCTCTGTCTTGAGTAAAGTTCAAACACTTTTGAGACAAGCTTGGTGTGGTTCGAAAAGACCTTCCCCGAAAGGGGGAGTAGTGATGTTGCAGTGGGATTGTATCATCCCTGGGCACTTGCCCAAAAAGTGACCCGGAGACCTCGATCTTTGAGAATGAAGAGGGATTGTATCATCCTGGGACATATGTCTAGAAGTGATCCGGTGACTTCGGTCATCGAGAATGTGGTAGGATTGTATCATCCTTGAACTTCGGTTCAAAACGGATCCGATGTAGCTTCGGTCATCGAGAATGTGGTAGGATTGTATCATCCTTGAACTTCAGTTCAGAATGGATCCGGTGAACTTCGATCATCGAGAAGGTGGAAGGATTGTATCATCCTTGGACTTCGGTTCAGAACGGATCCGGTGAACTTCGGTCATCGAGAAGGTGGCAGGATTGTATCATTCTTGGACTTTAGTTCAGAACGGATCTGGTGAACTTTGATCATCGAGAAGGTGGCAGGATTGTATCATCCTTGGACTTCGGTTCAGAACAGATCCGGTGAACTTCGGTCATCGAGAAGGTGGTAGGATTGTATCATCCTTGAACTTTGGTTTAGAACAGATCCGGTGACTTCGGTACTTGAGAACGTGTGTTGATCCCGTAATTCCAATAGGAAGGATTGTCTGAGTTCCACAACTGTGTTGATCCCGTAATTCCGAAAGAAAGGATCGTTAGTAACTCCGTAAAGACTTAAATCTCGTAATTCCAAAAGGAAGGATCATTGACTTCATCCCGTAATTCCATTAGGAAGGATTGTCTGAGTTCCACATATGTGTTGATCCCGTAATTCTGAAAGGAAGGATCCTTAGTAACTCCATAAAGACCTAAATCCCATAATTCCGAAAGGAAGGATCGTTGGTAGCTCCATAAAGATTGGATCCTGTAATTCCAATAGGAAGGATTGTCTGAGTTCCACAACTATGTTGATCCCATAATTCCGAAAGGAAGAATCGTTAGTAACTCCGTAAAGACCTAAATCCCATAATTCCGAAAGGAAGGATCATTGACTTAATCCTGTAATTCCAATAGGAAGGATTGTCTGAGTTCCACAGATGTGTTGATCCTGTAATTCCGAAAGGAAGGATCATTGACTTAATCCTGTAATTCCAATAGGAAGGATTGTCTGAGTTCCACAGATGTGTTGATCCTGTAATTCCGAAAGGAAGGATCGTTAGTAACTCCGTAAAGACCTAAATCCCGTAATTCCGAAAGGAAGGATAGTTGGTAGCTCCGTAAAGACTTGATCCCGTAATCCAACAGGAAGGATTGTCTGAGTTCCACAGATGTGTTGATCCCATAATTCCAATAGGAAGGATTGTCTGAGTTCCACAGATGTGTTGATCCCATAATTCCAATAGGAAGGATTGTCTGAGTTCCACAAATGTGTTGATCCCGTAATTCTGAAAGGAAGGATCATTAGTAACTCCGTAAAGACCTAAATCACGTAATTCCGCAAGGAAGGATCGTTAGTAGCTCCATAAAGACTTGATCCCGTAATTCTGAAAGGAAGGATCGTCTGAGCTCCATAGATGTGTTGATCCCGTAATTCTGAAAGGAAGGATCGTTAGTAACTCCGTAAAGACCTAAATCCCGTAATTCTGACAGGAAGGATCGTCTGAGTACCACAAACATGTTGATCTCGTAATTCCGAAAGGAAGGATCATGTTGATGTTTTGATGATGATGATGTTGATGTTTTGATGATGTTGATGTGTTGATAATAATGATGTTTTCATGATGATGTTTCTGATCGAAAGATCAGAGTATGATGATGATGTTGTTGCTGATCGAAAGGCCAAAGTGCTGAAGAAGATGTTGCTGATCGAAAGGTCAAAGTGTTGAAGATGATGTTGCTAATTGAAAGGTCAAAGTGCTGAAGATGATGTTGCTGATCGAAAGGTCAAAGTGCTGAAGATGTTGTTGCTGATCGAAAGGTATAAGTGCTGAAGATGTTGCTGATCAAAAGGCCAAAGTGCTGAAGATGTTGTTGATCGAAAGGTTAAAGTGCTAAAGATGTTGCTACTGATCGAAAGGTCAAAGTAATGAAGATGTTGTTGAAAGATTTTGTTGATCGAAAGGTCAAAGTGTTGAAGATGTTGCTGATGTTGATTAAAGAAGTTGCTATCGTCGAATATTGAAGACGAAGACTATATGATGTTGAAAAGCATCCAATGATTTATAGATGTGTTACCTTGATGATGTTGATGTTGTCCTCTCCTACTATTGTTGTTGTTGATATTGTTGTAGAATACCCTTCTCGTTAAGGGGGAGTGTTGAAATATTGTAACTTCGAAGAATATTCTATATGTATCTTTTGTGGTCCCTGATGGTCCTACTAGGAGAACCACTTGTACTACTTTGTACCCCGATGCTTCTAATCGAAAGAACTAATAAGAGTCATGAGGTAGTCACCTCTAATTGTAAAGGTGGGTCATTATCACCCCAGTGTGGTTACTTGAGCCTACATGTGTAACTCGAGCCTACATGTCGAATGATTTAATTCAAGTGAATGGATGAATATAAATAGAGGTGTGGTGCTCCTCATTTGAGACACACACACTCTCACTTGTGTAGCACATTAGTGGAGAAGAGAAGTAGCTGGAGAAGGAGGAGGATCAGGCTTTGATCTCCTTGCTGGTTTTATCTTTTATCTTTTATCTTTTTGGGGCATCTATATTGAGGAAACTTTTGCTGGGTTTTTCCTTTTAGGGTTTTCCCAGGATAAATATTTGTATTCCTTTTGTATGGTTGTGCTTGTCTATCTTTCGGTGATCCTGTTTATATGCTTTTGTCATGAAAATGAAATGAAGTACTGATGTCTTAGCTAAGCATATGAAAAGTTAACAACTTTAAGGAAGTGACCAATGGAGTGTTAAAGTTGAAAGAGATGAAATTATGTTTGAATTTATTGCAGTAGTACTATTCTGAATCTTTTCTTTTAAATTATGTTTATGCATTAAAGCATATTTTTGTGTCAAATCCTAAAACTTTAACATCTTTTGATACTAAGTTCTGATTATTTTACTGTTCTGGAATTTGCATTTGTACTATTGTTACTGTGCATCTCAAGGACCAACTTTAGCACATGGATCTTGGAAGAGTGCTAAAGTTGAAAGAGATGAAATTTATGTTTAAATTATCTTACTACTTCGTA
Source organism: Pseudotsuga menziesii (assembly GCA_001517045.1). Taxonomy (NCBI): domain Eukaryota; kingdom Viridiplantae; phylum Streptophyta; class Pinopsida; order Pinales; family Pinaceae; genus Pseudotsuga; species Pseudotsuga menziesii. Next base: position 281,793 of record LPNX010313694.1, on the reverse strand, counting down.
TATAGCACAATGTTGTAAATTTTACTCAGTTGCTATTGTTGTATTATTATGCATTTGGATCACATCATTCAGTTTGGATCTTCTCCTTATACAATGATGACAAAAATATATGAAACAATGTACCTTGAGAGGGAGAAAAGATTAAAGTCCTTGGTCTTGTTGGTCCTATGGGTAAAATGGGTTGGGTGTCCACCTTTATGATACACCTTGGTATTATGGGTATGAGGGTTTCCTTATATTCTTATTGTGACCCCCTTTGGTTGACTTATGGTCATTTATATTCTACTTGGTCATAGCACTCTTATTATGTGTACCTTTAGTACGATGACTTTTATTTTATGGTTTTTATTTTGTAATACCATTTAACCATTGGTACCCTATCCTAAGTCCACTTTTATTTTATGGTTTTTTTGTAAGACCATTTAACCATTGGTACCCTATCCTAAGTCAACTTTTATTTTATGGTTTTTATTTTTTTAAGACTATTTAACCATTGGTACTTTATATTTATTTTACATTGGTAAAACTCCTAAAAGGTAGGATTAGTTGAGTGGTATTTCTAGAAGGTCTGTCAAGATTATAAATTAAAGTTTCAATTCTTGATTTGTGTGTGGCATCTTGACAAAAGAAAAATGTTAGATCTAATTCTTGGAGTACGCTTCTAAGGTTTTTGCTGCTTGGATTTGACGTCTTGGGCTTGGAAGTGGGTTATAACCCTTTTGTTGCTAGAAGTGACCTTTTTAGATTTTGTTGGGCTCATTTATGACCTTCTGAGATTAAAATTCATGATTATTTGGTACCTATCTCTGCTGGTCGTGACTATGTTTCTCTGCTGGTCGTGATTGTGTGTCTCTCTGCTAGTTGTGACTGTGTTTCTCTACTGGTTGTGACTATGTGTCTCTTTCCTAGCCGTGATAGTGTTTCTCTACTAGTCATGACTGTGTTTCTCTGGTTTTCATGAATGTGTGTCTCTCTGCTATATGTGATTGTGTTTCTCTATTGGTCGTGACTGTGTGTCTCTCTACTAGTTGTGACTGTGTTTCTCTGCTGGATGTGACTTTGTTTCTCCTGCTAAGTCGTATATGACCTCCTCCTGCTAGGATGTGTCTTGCTTGTCCTCTCTCTAGTAGGTTGTGGTATTATAACAACCACTAAGGATGGTCCCTAAATATGTAACAGCCTTTAAGGCTGGTTTGTGACTTGTTAGTAGCATTTCTACCGAGTTACATCTCCTAGAGTTGGGTTGTGAAGGTGTATTTTCCTTCTTAAGAAGTGTTGGATAAATGATTGAAGTTTCTCTTCATGTTGACTAAGAATATGAGGTTTGTACCCTTACTACTATAACCCTCATAAGATCTCTCTCAAGGTACGCCATTATTTCATCGAGGTGACTTGTCCCTTCAATGACAAGATCAACACCTAAATGTATCTGAGTATAAGGTTGATCCAAAACAATTCTAGGTTAGTATTTTTATTGTTCTTTGTTACTGATTAGTAACATTGTTATTTTCATGTACATTGTTATTGTTTTTTTCATCAATTATAATATTTTTATTGTACATGGAATTTGGTAAATCATCTCAAGGACCAACTTTAACACAGTGACCAGTGGAGTGTTAAAGTTGCAAGGGGTGAAAATTACACCCAAGTGAGAATATCATTTCAAATAACCACGATGAGTATTGGTGATGGTGAGGTCGTCAAAGAGGGCGTGAGTATGAATGCATCTTGAGTTTTATGATACGCTCTCCACAATATCACAACATATAGCACTTGAAGGGCCAAGCATAAATACAATGAGACATGGGTGCAATATATCAATCTACATCGTCTTTTCCATCAGGTTAAGTTCAACTACATCCTGAACCTTGGGCATCTAGTTAAACTACATCCTAGTTAAGCTACATCCTGAACCTTGGACATCTAGTTAAACTACATCTCTTCAAATTATCTACATCACAATGTGATCCCTTTATAAGAGGCACAAGTGTGGAACACTGAAGTCAATGGACTCTTGCAATATGACAAACAATCTTTCCATATATCCATTTCAAGCTCCAAACAATTCCCATCTTTTCCAAATCATATACAACCCTAAGACTTATTTCCTATGCTTCTCATTTATTTCCCTCAATCCTTGATCCTAAATATTTAGTGTTAAAATGATATATATAAAATAATAACCCATCCTTTAATTGGCATGAAGACTAACCCACTAAATGCACACAATGGGGGTGTTGCCCACCTATTTCAACTAGGTGGAAACCTCATGTACATTGAAGATGTACATTCTGTGCAGTTTGTACCATGGAAAAATTCTGGGGATTTTTCATTCAGCAGGGCAATTATGCCCATTTTGTACACGAAATGTCCACTCCCCTGTGTGGGATAATTAATGTAACTTTATATGTCATCATGGGTCATTCCTTTAAGAATGTCACCATGGACTTTATTATCAGGGAAGTCCTCTTCACCGAGTGTTTTTTTTCCCCTTCCAGTTAATTTTGTTAATTAACAATTTTAATTGGTTGGGTTTTTCACTCACAAATCCTCCAAAGTGGTGAATTGGCGTTCTGATAATCAAGCCCATGAGGTGGCTAAGGTTTCAAGTTGTTGTCCATGACCATGCTAGCCATATCTTGTAGTCTTTCGGAATTTCGTTAGGATTTTAATTTCTATTTTGATTTTTTCTTAATTAATTAACTTTACCATTTGGTGGTTAATTAATTAAGTTTCAATGTAATAATATAATTTCTTGAACCTTGGCATTTTGTAATAGGGGCTATGAATGCAAATGAAAAAGCTATGACACCCCCTAAGCCATTGGTTCAAGTCTCATGTCATTCTGACAAGGAGTTGGGAAGTTAGACCAATTTTGGTTAAGACAAGGTTTTTTTTTTTCCCCTAGGAAATTAATTTAATTTTCAAGGGTGAAAAATTAAATTATTTGATTTTGAAAGAAAAAATCAAATAAGGCCATGGTAATTAAGTTTGGGAGGTGGCTAATCATAGTTAATTTTTATTTAAATAAACCTCTCCATGGTCAAAGTAAATTTTTGAAGATTTCTCAAGTAGGGTGCTCCTCTTGTCTTAATAAAAGATAAAAAAAAAAGATTTAAAGTAAAAGATTTAAAATAAAAGATTAAAAAATAAAAAATAAAAAATTGAATAAAAGATTAATAAATAAAAATAATAAAAATCAAAGTTTGAGTTAAAGGAAGCCCCTGATAAAAAATAAAAAATAAAAAGATTTAAAATAAAAATTAAAAATTAAAAATTAAAAAATTAAAGATCAAAAATTAAAAAATAAAAAAATAAAAATAAAAATAAAATATTAAAAAAGATAAAAATAAAAAATATAAGATGAAAACTTGAAAATAAAAGATTAAAAGATTAAAAAATAAAAGATAAAAATAAAAAATAAAAGATAAAAAAAGATTTAAAATAAAAGATAAAAAATAAAAGAATAAAAAGATAAAAAATAAAAGATTAAATAAAATATAAAACGTAAAAGATAAAAATAAAAACAATAAAAAATTAAAATTTGAGTCAAAAGGGGACCCCACTTGAGTCATGGAAACCCTAGATCTAAGGGTTAAACTTCATTGTGACATGGATCTATCTTTTTCACCATTGATTTGAAAAGGCACCATTGCTTATGATTAGTGGATGGCTTGCAAAGTCAACAAACCTAGATCTAGTGGTGGAGATCTAATCTAAATCTAGATCTAATCTTGGCCATTGATCTTCAAGGGGTTGGGGTTGTTCCTCATCTATATAATGAGGGTCTCACTCCCTCATTTCTGATATAACTTCTCTCATGCTATTGTTATGCTGCAGAAATATTTCCTCTCTTCTCTTCTTCTACATTGTGCCCTAGCTATTTTGCTCAAGCCTTAGAGGCTTTCTTGTATTCAAATTTTTCCATAGTTGGGCCATAATCAAGGAAATACTTTGGAGGGATATTGTGCCGTCATTCTATATTTCATGCATCTTTTGGTAAGGTAACTTGCATGTGTATTTATTTGATTTGCATTTGTATTAGCTTAAATAGCTCTCCACAAAGTATTTTGTGGAGGGATTTGTAAATAGAAGTATTTCTGCTTCCATTTGTGAGTTTTAATAAGATTTATCAAAGTATTTTGGTAGATTTATCGGGTGCTCACCTCTTTGCTTACATTTTGCAGCTCTCTCATAAGTTTATTTACAGGTTTTCCAAGCCAAGGACATCTGATCTCCAAAGGTTTCTCTTCAAATTTGCATTTTCGTCCATCTTTCTTTTTCTCTCCTAAAACTGGGTTTTATTCATTGTATAGTGAATAAAACCCTCGTTTTAGGGCTTTCTTCCATTATAGATTAGTATAGAGTTTTAAATCTATTGTTAATACATCATTTAGATGCCCAAAAGTTCATTTTCTGAATATTAAAACTTCATTTTTTCAAAAATTTCATGTTCAGATTTTTTTTAATAAAATTTCTGGGTTTTTATTTTTTCTGTGCTAACTTTCTGATTTAGTTTTCTACAGTAAATTCCAGCAAGTAAAGTTGCTGGTTTTTTGCAGGTTTATGCACAGAAGAGGGGGTTATGCTGCTCAAATTTGCTTAAAAAAACCCCAAAAAAGTTTGGTCCAAAAAAGGGCCAAAAACCACATTTCTTCTCTTCTCTTCTATAAGATTGTAGACCCCAAAAGAGAAGTTCTCTTTGGGGTATTCTCAAAAGCTTCAAAAGCTGCTGTAAAATCTGTATATGAGTAGTGTAGAGGTAGCCTAGATAACTAGTTTGCTTAAATTTATTTTTATGCAAGTCTTATTCCTGTTTACCCACCATCTCTGTTACAGACCACCATCTCTGTTACAGAGATTGTTGTGCGGTTAGGATTAATAAATTTTGTTACTTCTGTTTACCCACCATCTCTGTTACAGAGATTGTTGTGCGGTTAGGATTAATAAATTTTGTTACTTCTGTTTACCCACCATCTCTGTTACAGACCACCATCTCTGTAACAGAGATTGTTGTGCGGTCAGGACATTGTTTAGGTAATTGCATTTTCCTTTCAAAGTAGCTCAGTTAAAATTTTATTTTCTGTCAAAGGAGTAACCATACAACCCACTGATCTGGTGTATCCTCTATCCCACTTGTCATCTCCCTTTAGGGACTTCGAGTTGGGTATGAAAAGCAGGAGAAGTGGAGGCTTAGTTTAAGTTAGAACAACTTCATTTTTCTGCTACTAACCTTCACATTTTTCTTTTCAGTCTAAGATCAAGTACCAGCATATCCCATAAGGGATACCGCTTGGTTGATCTTGTTGATAGTATAAAATTAATCTTGCATGCTAATCACCAAGACTTAAAATTTACCCTTAAAATTAACCAACAACAATTTCACTAGCCCCTGTTCCTCTACTCAGTTATCACCCTTGGGGGTGCTCGCGAGATACGACAGGGGATAGAGGAGTTTTAGCTTAATAGGCATCCATCTTGCTGTTTTTTCGGTTGACTAAAAACAGTGACCTCGGAAGCTACTTGGGGTAGAAGACCGTGGGGGGTCTCTAGGCGTTCTACGTCCTCCTTGTTGACCACCGGGGCATTGGGGTTTGACCTAGGAGCTACGGGTGGGCTTTGCTCCCACTTTGTTGAGTGCACCAGCATTCCTTCTTTGACTTGAAAAATACTAGATTGGGGTAGTCACACCACCGGTTCGAAAACTAGAACTTCAAGAAGAAAAACCTTAATAAAATTTACCTAAAATAAACCAAGAGACATTGCAAAACCGGTTCTATAACATTTTCATTTCAGCAACATTTCGCTCCAATATTGCACTTGTTTCCTTTCAGTTGTTGTTGCTCCTGCAAAGCAAACATAATAATTTTCTAACTTGTGGATATTAGTCAAATGGTTTACATTTTTCTGCTATTTAACTGAGTATTGTTAGCATCAAGTTTATTCATGATATTGCTACTCAACTGTTAAATGTTGTTCATATTACTCAACTGTGATTTTATTATCTTTCATATTGTTCATGAATCTTTCATAACTGTGTATATTGTTCATAGTTTGTTTTCCATCTCATTGTTAGATAACTTAACTTGTGGGATAATTAACTTAGATTGCATCCATTGAAAGTTGCATTCTCTGACTCCATTACTTAGGCACTGGTTATATTAAAAGGATTGACTGTCATTAAAATATTTCATCTTGCATTGGTTTGACTGTCATCTCTCTAAGCCTTAGCCTCACACCTTAATAAGATCCCTTTAATTTGTAATTAATTAAAAATTCAGGAACTTAGTCTTCCGTAGGGACTTCCCCCCTTGGCTCTGTTGGGATCTTGCCTAAACGGAGGAGTTGTGGACTGTGGTGACAGTGGTACCCAGCTCTCGCTTGCCCCCAAGGACACACATAGCAGGTTGTGACTTTCCTGTGCCTTAAAGTGTGAATTAGGCGTTAACATCTTTGGCGCCGTTGTCGGGGACAAGTCTTTGTCCTTGGTATTGACATTAATTAAATAATTTTAGATCTAATTCTTTAATTCTTCAATTTAATTCATTTTTAAAGTGTTAATAAAAATTTTGAAATAACCTTAAATTTGTTTTTTCTTTTCTTTTCTTTCTTTTACCCATATTGGAAGTTTACTCGTTCTCCAAGTGGCGACTCCACTTCAAAATATATAGTAAGGTATTCTACCTGGAGCCCTTTGGTTTGCTTAGCTCCCTCTTAGATCCTGAAAAGGCTTTTAGAGGAAGTTAAACAAACTTGCTCCCTATAGAATCTTTGCAAGTCTTGGAGAAGAAGCCAATTTCTAATATGTCTTTGTTGTTTATCTAAGTAAACCAACTTGAACAATGAATAATTATTATAGACCATGTGATTTCTCTAAAATTGTTGGTTACCCTCATGAAGTTCCAGAGAAAGCTATAGATAAGTTGCCTTCTTTTCAAGAAGACAATGTTACAAGTGCTAAAGCCCACATCAGAAATTTCAGTTTATGTATTGCAAGATGGTGTATGGCACACAACCATGAGGATGTGAAGATGAAACTCTTTGTTTTGTCCTTAGAGGAAGAGGCCATTGATTGGTTTATGGAACATGATGATAACACGTTTAAAGACCTTAAGGGAATCATTGAATCTTTTAATGATAAATGGGGAGATAAGAGGGATCACCATTCCTTGTTAACTGCCTTGCACTCTAGCCATAAGGAAGATAATGAAACAGTGGAAGGATTTAACAGAAGATTTAATGAATTGGTTAAGAGTCTCCCTTAAGATATTAAGCCTCCTGAAAAAGCCATCTTAATTTTCTACATTCAAGCTTTTGAAGGGGAAATGAGATACCAGCTAAGGGATAAAGAGCCTACAAATGTTAGGGAGGCACAAGACAGCTATTAAAATAGATAAGAATATGCAAGATTCGGGGAAATCAAATGTTATTGGGTTTTCAAAGGAAGTTAAGAAAGTTCAAAACCAAGAACCCCAAGGTGACTCTATCAAAGAGCTCGCCCGATTGATTAAGCAAATGGAAGAAGTCTATATTAATCAATTATCATCTATGCATAATAAGACAGTTTCCATGGAAAAAGATAAAGGTAATAATCATAAGCCAAATGATAGATGGCAAAAGGGTCTCCCTAAAGGACCCCCTTATCAAGAACAAGAAAGACCTCCAGAGCCTATGGAAGCAAACAATTGGTTTGATGATCCAATAATCGCTTACTGTAGGGCTTGTGATGATTCACATGACGAAGGGACTTGTCCCATTTTCTTTCAGATTATAAAGAAAAAGTTAGCAGCTAGAGAAAGAATGGAACAGGTTAATATGGTTGGTCATGAATGTGTGTTTGACAATAATGAGGATTTATTGGATTCAGTAGAAGATTGTAAGGACATGGTTTGCATGACTAGAAATATGGACAAAGTAGAAGAAACATGTGACCATGAACTTACCCCTAAACAAAGTGTATTCTCAAGTAATAATTTGAGTATAGATTTAGAGGGTTGGATCAATAATGTAGAGGTATCAGTTCCTGTAGCAGAGAATGTAAAGGTTCCACCCCAAAAGGATAAGCCACCCAAGGCTTTAGTAAGTTCTCCTCAAGTCAGTAAAGTGTCAGATCATTTCCGGAATGTTTTAGAAGAAAAGACAGTCGAGGCATGCCAGAATGAACCAGTGTTTTTTCAGAATGTGGACAATGTACATAGTGTAAAGGATCATGTTATTTTTGTTAGCTTCCCGAAAAATATAAAGGATGGAATCAAAATTAAGAAAGTTAACAAAATATGGCATGAGCAGTTTTTTGATAGTGTGGACTTCTGAAAACTTCAAAGATGTGAGGCATTATCAAAGTCACAAGAAACAAGAAAAGGTCAAACGAGCCACAAATCAGGTTTTTCTTCAAAAAGATAAATACTTAGTGTCCTAAGGTAGGACACTCTCTGTAATATATCTCTAACTCTTTTCCTTGCATTCTTTTAACAATTTTGTATTATTTCATTCTTTGAAATTATTTATGCATATATGTATGATCATTGTGTAGTCATTTCATTTATTCATTATTGATTATTTATTGGTTTCTACATGAGGACTTATGTTGGTTATTGGTGAGAATTTGAGGTTGCAGAGTCTGAAGTTCTCGTATGCTCTCCGATGATCGAACACACGTCCCCAAGTTGGAGTCAGATGTTGCCCACCTATTTCAACTAGGTGGCAATCTCATGTACATTGAAGATGTACATTCTGTGCAGTTTGTACCACGGAAAAATTCTGAGGATTTTTCATTCAGCAGGGCAATTATGCCCCTTTTGTACACGAAATGTCCGCTCCCATGCGTGGGATAATTAATGTAACTTTATATGTCATCATGGGTCATTCCTCTAAGGATGTCACCATGAACTTTATTATCACGGAAGTCCTCTTCACCGAGTGTTTTTTTTCCCCTTCCAGTTAATTTTGTTAATTAACAATTTTAATTGGTTGGGTTTTTCACTCACAAAGGCTCTAAAGTGGTGAATTGGAATTCTGATAATTAAGCCCATGAGGTGGCTAAGGTTTCAAGTTGTTGTCCATGACCATGCTATCTATATCTTGTAGTCTTGTGGAATTTCGTTACGATTTTAATTTCTATTTTGATTTTTTCTTAATTAATTAACTTTACCATTTGGTGGTTAATTAATTAAGTTTCGATGCAATAATATAATTTCTTGAACCTTGCCATTTTGTAATAGAGGCTATGAATGCAAATGAAAAAGCTATGACACCCCCTAAGCCATTGGTTCAAGTCTCATGTCATTCTGACAAGGAGTTGGGAAGTTAGACCAATTTTGGTTAAGACAAGGTTTTTTGTTTTCCTAGGAAATTAATTTAATTTCCAAGGGTGAAAAATTAAATTATTTGATTTTGAAGGAAAAAATCAAATAAGGCCATGGTAATTAAGTTTGGGAGGTGGCTAATCATAGTTAATTTTTATTTAAATAAACCCCCATGGTCAAAGTAAATTTTTGAAGATTTCTCAAGTGGGGTGCCTCTCTTATCTTAATAAAAGATAAAAAAATTAAAGATTTAAAGTAAGATTAAAAAATATAAAATAAAAAATTGAATAAAAGATTAATAAATAAAAATAATAAAAATCAAAATTTGAGTTAAAGGAAACGCCAAATTAAAAAAATAAAATAAAAAAGATTTAAAATAAAAATTAAAAATTAAAAATTAAAGATAAAAAATTAAAAAAATTAAAAAATAAAAATAAAATTAAAAAATAACACGATAAAAATAAAAAATATAAGATGAAAACTTGAAAATAAAAGATTAAAAAATAAAAAAATAAAAGATAAAAAAAGATTTAAAATAAAAGATAAAAAATAAAAAGATAGAAATTTTTAAAATAAAAGATAAAAAATAAAAAATTAAATAAAATATAAAAAGTAAAAAATTAAAATAAAAACAATAAAAAATTAAAATAATAAAATTAAAATTTGAGTCAAAATGAGACCCCACTTGAGTCATGGAAACCCTAGATCTAAGGGTTAAGCTTCATTATGATATGGATCTATCTTTTTTACCATTGATTTGAAAAGGCACCATTGCTTATGATTGGTAGATGGATTGCAAAGTCAACAAACATAGATTTAGTGGTGGAGATCTAATATAGATCTAGATCTAATCTTGGCCATTGATCTTCAAGGGGTTGGGGTTGCTGCTCAACTATATAATGAGGGTCTCACTTCCTCATTTTTGATATAACTTCTCTCATGCTATTGTTATGCTGCAGAAATATTTCCTCTCTTCTCTTCTTCTACATTGTGCCCTAGCTATTTTGCTCAAGCCCTAAAGGCTTTCTTGTATTCAAATTTTGCCCTAGTTGGGCCATAATCAAGGAAATACTTTGGAGGGATATTGTGCCGTCATTCTACATTTCATGCATCTTTTGGTGAGGTAACTTGCATGTATATTTATTTGATTTGCATTTGTATTAGCTTAGATAGCTCTTCACAAAGTATTTTGTGGAGGGATTTGTAAGTAGAAGTATTTCTGCTTCCATTTGTGAGTTTTTAATAAGATTTATCAAAGTATTTTGGTAGATTTATTGGGTGCTCACCTCTTTGCTTATATTTTGTAGCTCTCTCATAAGTTTATTTATAGGTTTTCCAAGCCAATGACATCTCTCCAAGAGTTTATCTTCAAATTTGTATTTTCGTCCATATTTCTTTTTCTCTCCTAAAACTGGGTTTTATTCATTGTATAGTGAATAAAACCCTTGTTTTAGGGCTTTCTTCCATTGTACATTAGTATAGAGTTTTAAATCTGCAGTTAATACATCATTTAGATGCCTAAAAGTTCATTTTCTGAATATTAAAACTTCATTTTTTCAAAAATTTCATGTTCAAATTTTTTTTAATAAAATTTTTGGGTTTTTGTTTTTTCTGTGCTAACTTTCTGATTTAATTTTTTGCAGTAAATTCCAGCAAGTAAAGTTGCTGGTTTTTTGCAGGTTTATGCACAGAAGAGGGGGTTATGCTGCCCAAATTTGCTTTAAAAAGCCCCAGAAAAGTTTGGTCCAAAAAAGGGCCAAAAACCACATTTCTTCTCTTTTCTTCTATAAGACTGTAAACCCCAAAATAGAAGTTCTCCTTGGGGTATTCTCTAAAGCTTCAAAAGCTGCTGTAAAATCTGTATATGAGTAGTGTAGAGGTAGCCTAGGTAACTAGTTTGTTTAGATTTATTTTTATGCAAGTCTTATTCCTGTTTACCCACCATCTCTGTTACAGAGATTGTTGTGCGGTTAGGATTAATAAATTTTGTTACTTATGTTTACCCACCATCTCTGTGACAGACCACCATCTCTGTAACAGAGATTGTTGTGCGGTTAGGACATTGTTTAGCTAATTGCATTTTTCTTTCAGAGTAGCTAAGTTAAAATTTTATTTTCTGTCAAAAGAGTAACCATACAACCCACTGATCCAGTGTATCCTCTATCCCACTTTTCATCTCCCTTTAGGGATTTCAAGTTGGGTATGAAAAGCAGGAGAAGTGGAGGCTTAGTTTAAGTTAGAACAACTTCCTTTTTCTGCTACAAACCTTTACATTTTGCTTTTTAGTCCAAGATCAAGTACCAGCATCTCCCATAAGGGATACCGCTTGGTTGATCTTGTTGATAGTATAAAATTAACCTTGCATGCTAATCACCAAGACTTAAAATTTACCCCTAAAATTAACCAACAACAATTTCACTAGACCTTGTTCCTCTACTCAGTTATCACCCTTCGGGGTACTTGCGAGATACGACAGGGGATAGAGGAGTTTTAGTTTAATAGGAATCCATCTTGCTATTTTTCCAGTTGACTAAAAATAGTGACCTCGGAAGCTACTTGGGGTAGAAGACCGTGGGGGGTCTCTAGGCATTCTACGTCCTCCTTGTTGAGCATCGGGGCATTGGGGTTTGACCTGGGAGCTACGGGTGGGCTTTGCTCCCACTTTGTTGAGCGCACCAGCATTCCTTCTTTGACTTGAGAAATACTAGATTGAGTTAGTCACACCATCGCTTCGAAAACTAAAACTTCAAGAGGAAAAACCTTAATAAAATTTACCTAAAATAAACCAAGAGACATTGCAAAACCGGTTCCATAACATTTTCATTTCAGCAACATTTCGCTCCAATATTGCACTTGTTTCCTTTCAGTTGTTGTTACTCCTACAAAGCAAACATAATAATTTTCTAACTTGTGGATATTAGTCAAATGGTTTACATTTTTTTGATATTTATCTGAGTATTGTTAGCATCAAGTTTATTCATGATATTGCTACTCAACTGTTAAATGTTGTTCATATTACTCAACTGTGATTTTATTATCTTTCATATTGTTCATGAATCTTTCATAACTGTGTATATTGTTCATAGTTTGTTTTTCATCTCATTGTTAGATAACTTAACCTGTGGGATAATTAATTTAGATTGCATCCATTGAAAGTTGCATTCTCTGACTCCATTACTTAGGCACTGGTTATATTAAAAGGATTGACTGTCATTAAAATATTTCATCTTGTACTGATTTGACTGTCATCTCTCTAAGCCTTAGCCTCACACCTTAATAAGATCCCTTTAATTTGTAATTAATTAAAAAATCAGGAACTTAGTCTTCCGTAGGGACTTCTCCCCTTGGCTCTGTTGGGATCTTGCCTAAACGGAGGAGTTGTGGACTGTGGTGACAGTGGTCCCTAGCTCTCGCTTGCCCCCAAGGACACACATAGCAGGTTGTGACTTTCCTGTGCCTTAAAGTGTGAATTAGGCGGCAACATCTTTGGCGCCATTGCCGGGGACAAGTCTTTTGTCCTTGGTCTTGACATTAATTAAATAATTTTAGATCTAATTCTTTAATTCTTCAATTTAATTCGTTTTTAAAGAGTTAATAAAAAATTTGAAATAACCTTAAATTTTTATTTTTATTTTTTTAATTTTGTTTTATTTTATTTCTTTTACCCATATTGGAAGTTTACTTGTTCTCCAAGTGGCGACTCCACTTCAAAATATATAGTAAGGTATTCTACCTGGAGCCCTTTGGTTTGCTTAGCTCCCTCTTAGATCCTGAAAAGACTTTTAGAGGAAGTTAAACAAACTTGCTCCCTGTAGAATCTTTACAAGTCTTGGAGAAGAAGCCGATTTCTAATATGCATTTTTTGTTTATCTAAGTAAACCAACCTGAACAATGAATAATTATTATAGACCATGTGATTTCTCTAAAATGTTGGTTACCCTCATGAAGTTCCAGAGAAAGCTATAGATAAGTTGCCTTCTTTTCAAGGAGACAATGTTACAAGTGCTAAAGCCCACATCAGAAATTTCAATTTATGTATTGCAAGATGGTGTATGGCACACAACCATGAGGATGTGAAGATGAAACTCTTTGTTTTGTCCTTAGAGAAAGAGGTCATTGATTGGTTTATGGAACATGATGATAACACATTTAAAGACCTTAAGGGAATCATTGAAGCTTTTAATGATAAATGGGGAGATAAGAGGGATCACCATTCCTTGTTAACTGCCTTGCACTCTAGCCATAAGGAAGATAATAAAACAGTGGAAGGATCTAACAGAAGATTTAATGAATTGGTTAAGAGTCTCCCTCAAGATACTAAGCCTCCTGAAAAGGCCATCTTAATTTTCTACATTCAAGCTTTTGAAGGGGAAATGAGATACCAGCTAAGGGATAAAGAGCCTACAAATGTTAGGGAGGCACAAGACAAAGCTATTAAAATAGATAATAATATGCAAGATTCGGGGAAATCAAATGTTCTTGGGTTTTCAAAGGACGTTAAGAAAGTTCAAAACCAAAAACCCCAAGGTGACTCTATCAAAGAGCTCGCCCGATTGATTAAGAAAATGGAAGAAGTCTATATTAATCAATTATCATCTATGCATAATAAGATAGTTGCCATGGAAAAAGATAAAGGTAATAATCATAAGCCAAATGATAGATGGCAAAAGGGTCTCCTTAAAGGACCCCTTATCAAGAACAAGAAAGACCTCCAGAGCCTATGGAAGCAAACAATTGGTTTGATGATCCAGTAATTGCTTACTATAGGGCTTGTGATGATTCACATGAGGAAGGGACTTGTCCGATTTTCTTTCAGATTATAAAGAAAAAGTTAGCAGCTAGAGAAAGAATGGAACAGGTTAATATGGTTGGTCATTAATGTGTGTTTGACAATAGTGAGGATTTATTGGATTCAGTAGAAGATAGTAAGGACATGGTTTGCATGACTAGAATTATGGACAAAGTAGAAGAAACATGTGACCATGAACTTACCCCTAAATAAAGTGTATTTTCAAGTAATAATTTGAGTATAGATTTAGAGGGTTGGATCAATAATGTAGAGGTATCAGTTCCTGTAGCAGAGAATGTAAAGGTTCTAGCCCAAAAGGATAAGCCACCCAAGGCTTTAGTAAGTTCTCCTCAAGTCAGTAAAGTGTCAGATCTTTTTCGGAATGTTTTAGAAGAAAATACAGTCGAGGCATGCCAGAATGAATCAGTTTTTTTTCAGAATGTGGACAATGTACATAGTGTAAAGGATCATGTTATTTTTGTTAGCTTCCCGGAAAATATAAAGGATGGAATCAGGATTAAGGAAGTTAACAAAATATGGCATGAGCAGTTTTTTGATAGTGTGGACTTTTAGAAAATCTTCAAAGATGTGAGGCACTATCAAAGTCACAAGAAACAAGAAAGGGTCAAACGAGCCACAAATCAGATTTTTCTTCAAAAAAATAAATACTTAGTGTCCTAAGGGACACTCTCTGTAATGTATCTCTAACCCTTTTCCTTGCATTCTTTTAACAATTTTGTATTATTTCATTCTTTGAAATTATTTATGCATATATGGATGATCATTGTGTAGTCATTTCATTTATTCATTATTGATTATTTATTGGTTTTTACATGAGGACTTATGTTGGTTATTGGTGAGAATTTGAGATTGCAGAGTCTGGAGTTCTCGTATGCTCTCCGATGATCGAACACACGTCCCCAAGTTGGAGTCAGATGTTGCCCACCTATTTCAACTAGGTGGAAACCTCATGTACATTGAAGATGTACATTCTGTGCAGTTTGTACCATGGAAAAATTCTGGTGATTTTTCATTCAGCAGGGCAATTATGCCTCTTTTGTACACGAAATGTCTGCTCACCTGCGTGGGATAATTAATGTAACTTTATATGTCATCATGGGTCATTCCTCTAAGGATGTCACCATGGACTTTATTATCACGGAAGTCCTCTTCACCGACTGTTTTTTTCCCCTTCCAGTTAATTTTGTTAATTAACAATTTTAATTGGTTGGGTTTTTCACTCACAAATCCTCCAAAGTGGTGAATTGGCGTTCTGATAATCAAGCCCATGAGGTGGCTAAGGTTTCAAGTTGTTGTCCATGACCATGCTAGCCATATCTTGTAGTCTTGCGGAATTTCGTTAGGGTTTTAATTTCTATTTTGATTTTTTCTTAATTAATTAACTTTACCATTTGGTGGTTAATTAATTAAGTTTCGATGTAATAATATAATTTCTTGAACCTTGGCATTTTGTAATAGGGGATATGAATGAAAATGAAAAAGCTATGACACCCCCTAAGCCATTGGTTCAAGTCTCATGTCATTCTGACAAGGAGTTGGGAAGTTAGACCAATTTTGGTTAAAACAAGGTTTTTTTTTCCTAGAAAATTAATTTAATTTCCAAGGGTGAAAAATTAAATTATTTGATTTTGAAGGAAAAAATCAAATAAGGCCATAGTAATTAAGTTTGGGAGGTGGCTAATCATAGTTAATTTTTATTTAAATAAAACACCCCATGGTGAAAGTAAATTTTTGAAGATTTATCAAGTGGGGTGCCCCTCTTGTCTTAATAAAAGATAAAAAATAAAAGATTTATAGTAAAAGATTTAAATAAAAGATCAAAAAATATAAAATATAAAATTGAATAAAATATTAATAAATAAAAATAATAAAAATCAAAATTTGAGTTAAAGGAAGCCCTAGATAAAAAATAAAATAAAAAAGATTTAAAATAAAAGATAAAAATAAAAAATTAAAATTTAAAAATAAAAAATTAAAAAAATTAAAAATTAAAAATAAAAAATAAAAATAAAAATAAAAGATTAAAAAATAAAAAGATAAAAATAAAAAATATAAGATGAAAAGATGAAAAGATTAAAAAATAAAGCATAAAAATAAAAAATAAAAGATAAAAAAATATTTAAAATAAAAGATAAAAAATAAAAGAATAAAAAGATAGAAATTTTAAAAATAAAGGATAAAAAATAAAAGATTAAATAAAATATAAAAAGTAAAAGATAAAAATAAAAACAATAAAAAATTAAAATTTGAGTCAAAAGGGGACCCCACTTGAGTCATGAAAACCCTAGATTTAAGGGTTAAGCTTCATTGTGACATGGATCTATCTTTTTGACCATTGATTTGAAAATGCACCCTTGCTTATGATTGGTGGATGGCTTGCAAAGTCAACAAACTTAGATCTAGTGGTGGAGATCTAATCTAGATCTAGATCTAATCTTGGCCATTGATCTTTAAGGGGTTGGGGTTGCTCCTCAACTATATAATGAGGATCTCACTCCTTCATTTCTGATATAACTTCTCTCATGCTATTGTTATGCTGCAGAAATAGTTCCTCTCTTCTCTTCTTCTACATTGTGCCCTAGCTATTTTGCTCAAGCCCTAGAGGCTTTCTTGTATTCAAATCTTGCCCTAGTTGGGCTATAATCAAGCAAATACTTTGGAGGGATATTGTGCCGTCATTCTACATTTCATGCATCTTTTGGTGAGGTAATTTGCATGTGTATTTATTTGATTTGCATTTGTATTAGCTTAGATAGCTCTCCACAAAGTATTTTGTGGAGGGATTTGTAAGTAGAAGTATTTCTGCTTTCATTTGTGATTTTTTAATAAGATTTATCAAAGTATTTTGGTAGATTTATTGGGTGCTCACCTCTTTGCTTACATTTTGCAGCTCTCTCATAAGTTTATTTACAGGTTTTCCAAGCCAAGGACATCTCTGCAAGGGTTTCTCTTCAAATTTGCATTTTCGTCCATATTTCTTTTTCTCTCTTGAAACTGGGTTTTATTCATTGTATAGTGAATAAAACCCTTGTTTTAGGGCTTTCTTCCATTGTAGATTAGTATAGAGTTTTAAATCTGCTATTAATACATCATTTAGATGCCCAAAAGTTCATTTTCTGAATATTAAAACTTCATTTTTTCAAAAATTTCATGTTCAGATTTTTTTTAATAAAATTTCTGGGTTTTTATTTTTTCTGTGCTAACTTTCTGATTTAGTTTTCTACAGTAAATTCCAGCAAGTAAAGTTGCTGGTTTTTTGCAGGTTTATGCACAAAAGAGGGGGTTATGCTGCCCAAATTTGCTTTAATGCTTCCACTTTTAATTCTAAATCTATGGTTGATTTTAGTGAAATAAATGGCATCATATTGAAACATTCTACACCCTATTAGCCTCAAGGTAATGGGTTAGCAGAATCCATAAAAAGGAATATCATTACTAGTGTTAAAAAGATGTTATTTCAGAAGAAAAGGTCTTGGGACACTAAGCTAAAATATGCTCCTTGGGAAGATCGAGTAACTATAAAAAAATATATTAGCACATCTCCCTTGTGGAAATTTAACCCAAGTGATAGATCAATTACACTCACAAAATTGCTAATCAAACATGCAAAATTCACACAAAAGGAGACTGAAATTGGAGCATAACTTAATCCTATATTGAATAAGTGTACATAAGTCAACCATATGAAGTAATAGTATGCTCAAATATATAATTACATGATATATTCGAAAGCACTAGGTTTCTATTCGAATTGGTCAAAAAGCAGGCTTACTAAAACAAGTCAAATCCCCCATAGGTGAAAAAAGGACTTTCCAAATCTATGAAGATCCTCACGAATTGGCTAAAGTAAGTGGGAAAGCTAATACGTGATGGAAAGACAAATCATTCAAACTTTTGTTTGGAGAAAAGGGAGGATGATGTGGTCAAAAAACAAGGCAAGTTCTCCTAGACTAGCTTTTCTTTTATGCCTTAAAACTGTTGTAAAGCAAGGAAGCTTTCAGAAAAAGCAGATATGAGCTTTTAGGAACTAGGAATAAAAGAATACTTGCTAAATATGTTTCAAGGATGATTCCAAAGTGCTCCATGACCTAGTTTATAAATTATTGACTTCTAGGAACATGTGAAAGTCAACTAGCATAGAGAGGGAATCTAGGAATAAGACAAAAATGATTAATTAATGTCAAATATGGGTAACTACGGGTTGATTATTCTAACACCCCACCTTAAGCCTAACTTTATGAATAAATATCAGAAAATTATAGGGCCTAGCAACAAGGCTTAGTCACCCTTTTACATACTGCATGTCCATACAACCAAGGAAAGAGGAAAAAACCCAGTGGAAAAATCCTCCCTTAAACATGGACAGAAAAAAAAATTTGGAAATCTTGTTATCAATCATTCTTCACCACATGGTCAGAAATCCCCAGTAGTGATTTGATATTGCTTAAGGTATTCTCACAAATTTCTTTGATGAAGATATTTGCTACTTGTTCTAAAGATGCACAGTAGAGTAGAGCAATGGTACCATCATGCACAAGCTCCCTGATATAGTGCATATGGATCCCAATGTGCTTGGTTCTTTGTCTTTGAACTAGATCAATGGATATTTGAATGGTTCTTTGATTGTCACAATAGATGACTGTTGAAAACTCTGATTCAAAACCACATTCTCCAAGTATCTCCTGCAACCACAAACGTTGAGTAGTTGCATTTACAACTCCTCTATACTATGCCTCTATAGATGAGAGTGTTGTGGCACTCTGTTTCTTACTTGACCAGTTGATTGGTCCTTTTGCAAGCATGGACACATATCCTAAGGTATACTTTCAATCTGTGTTGTCACCTGCCCAATCAATATCAGTAAATCTAACTAGCTCTAAGTCAGATTTTGCTTTGCAGAAAATCCCATGAGTCCTTGTTCCATGAACAAAGTTTAGGATCCTCTTAGCTACTCTCCAATGGATCTCATGAGGCTGATCCATGTATCTTTAAGACACACTAACTACATAATATAAGTGAGGTCAAGTATGTGTAAGATAAAGCAAACACCCAATCAACTTCCTATACAGTGTATTATTTACCATAGGAGAAAAACCTGCTTTCTCAAGCTTAACTCCTGAAAGGAATGGAGTCTTTCTTGGCTTGCAATATTTCATGCTGAGCTTCATGAGAAAATATGAGACATAGTTTGACTAATGAACCTTGATTCCATGTTGGGATTGAGCAATTTAGAGACCCAAGAATTGGCTCAACGATCCCAAATCTATCATAGAAAATGCATGGTTCATTGCATCCTTCAAGGAGGAAATCTATTTCTTTGAACTTCCTGTAATTAGTAGGTCATCCACATAGAGAACAATAATAATTAAAGAACCATGAATCAGCTTCAAATAGACATTAAGATCAGAATTTTATCGAACAAAACTCAGTGACAGCAGAAAGCCATCAATCTTGGCATACCAAGCCCCGGGGGCCTACTTGAACCCATACAATGATTTCTTTAACCTGCACACTAAAGATGGATTAGAAACAAAACCTTTTGGTTGCTGCATATAAATCTCTTCATTCATATCTCCATTTAGAAAGGCACACTTCACATCCATGTGATGTACCTCCCATTGTAAAAATTCTAAAGCCTTGATGGCATAAGGAATTTCATAAATAAGCCAAGGATCTAGGCACACAATTAACTTCACAGAGAATTGTAGAGAATTAGCATAAGGAGAGAAGAAGAAGAATTAATGAACGCACATTAATGAATTATCAATCAATGATAATTGATATTATTACATAGATAATACATCCTTATAAAGGAAAAGGGGGTTGCTAGAAGACAACTCAAGATAGCTCATAGAGCAGGCTTACTAATTACGATAAACCCCATAGTTGGCTAAAGCACATTCCTAATCTATCAAGGACATCACGAATTAGAAATAGCATGTGTGAGTGATGATGAGTGAAGGAAAGACTTGCTAATCCTTTAATATGGATAGAATCTAATGGAGGATGGGTTGGAAACAAAAGTTGTTAGTTTCCTAGTTAACTAGTTTTACCTTATCCACATAAAAGCAGGATAAAGCAAGAAAAGCAGATTCTGCTGTAAAGCGCAGTTACCAATTTTGGATGGCCATAAAGTGGTCAAGATCAAGCCAGAATAAGAAATAAATCATTCCTTGGATATAGATGGAAAGTGTTGACTCTAAGGTGCAAGTGGATGCCCACTATCTAAGCTAGTGGGTAGGAAATTAATAAAATAATAATTAATTATTTTATGAGTGGGTTTATGATATTCCAACACCCCCCTTTAAGCCTCACTTTATGATGATATCTCTAAATTAATCAGAAATATATATGCATATAGGGCCCAACAACAAGGCTATGGTCACCCTTTTACAGTTTATCTTGTCCAAATAAATGAGGAAAGAGGCAAAACCTCAAGGGAAAAATCCTCCCTCAAGAAAGGACATGAAAAGCAATACCAAAAGTGTTGAACTACTAGTGTTGTTCCTGATCCAAAATAAATGCTGATGTATGGAGGAATACTCAACTTGGGAAGAAGATAAATATGCTCACCTGGATCAAAAACATAAACAACTGCAAGATGGATACTAGGACCATGTAGAACAACTGAGATCCAATGATGTGAAGGAAATACTGAAGGATCTTGAGACTTGTAATCAGCTCCAAGATGATGAGATGACATGAACTTCGAACCAATAGAGATGAAATGAGCTCCAAATAGGTGAAATAACTGTCCAAGTGAATGTATAATGTCTCCATCTTCATTTACACAAAGAGGATGTGTGCAAGTTATCTTGTAGGAACACAACGAAGGAATAGGATCAAAGAGTGCAAATGCATGGGATCCATGGGTTGATCTAGCTTCCAAATAATCCAAGAGATCACAAACAACCACAATAGTAGACTCATGGGAATATATTGGTAAATAATCCTCTATGGTAGAAGTATGAGAGGAGGAAAGATAGTGATGTTCAAAATCTTCAAGGAGGCTCTGAGAATGAGTACCAAGAACAAAGGAGGAGTTGCAGAAGTTCATGTGATCAAGTATGGTAAGTGGTAAGACACTAAAAGAACTTGATTTGGCTAACCAAACATCTTGGAAGTCACTCGGTTGCACACCATCAAGAATAGAGGCATGCACAAAGTGTGAGAGGTTTGGCATATGGACCTCAGAATCCATGACAGAAGACATAGAGAAAATTGAATGTGTGAGTGAATCATCAATAGCAATAGCAGCTCCATTAATCACTTCTTTTTCATCAAAAACATCATAAGAAGATCAATCAAGATCTTCTACTTCAAGAGACACAGAAAAATATGGCTCTTCAATATTTGCTTCTTGATTGAAAGAGGAAGCATTTGAATCAAAGAGAGTAGTAAAAACATGAACTGTATGAGAAACTTCTTCTTCATGATCAACTTCATTAGAGACTGTAGAGGCTGAGACATCTTGAGAGAGAGAAATCATTGAGGAGATACAGGCACTCTCCACATAGCTAGAAGGATCCTCATTGTGCTTTCCCAAAACTCTATCCAATGTTTTCCAGAGATCCTTTGGGTATTCAACAAAATCAATAAGGTAGCGCATGCTTGGAGAGATAGCTAGACAAATAGCTCCAATTTCTCTATCACAATCATTCAACCAGTCACTTAGATCTTCATAAGACTCTTCACTAGATCCAATAGATATCTCATAGATAAATTGTCTCTTTAGATATGAAATCATCTTCAATTTCCACTATGAATAGCTTGTGAATGCAGAAAGAAGAGGAGTTGATACTCTTGAATCCATTTGAAGTTGTACCTGCAAATCTAAAAAAGGAGGATTAATTAATCCCTAGACGCTATAGATTTCTGGAATACAAGGCTTTGATAGTCCACCTGTGTACCTACAATCAAGCTCAACGCGAAACAAATCAAAGAAACAAAAATATGATCTATTAATCTATGCGAAATCACAACAACAAAAACATATGTGGGACAGAGATCAACATGCATTATTGAAATATGAATAAGTTTACAACCAAGCCTTAGTGTTGACATGCATCTCCATGAAACCAAATTCTTATCCCCAAAAGCTCCGACTCTAGCTCTCTATGCTCTCTCCAAATGATCTTGGGCCCAGGATCAATCCAACAGCATAACAATACCTTCTCCCCTCAACCATGGCTATGAGCTCTTATTTATAAGGCTAGATGGATAGGGTAGGTTGAGAGATTTTTGGGTGAGGTGGCCTCCAAGATCCTAGGATGGCGGATCTCGAGCTCAACTAACCCACTATAGTAGGGATAAGGCAGGACACATAGCTTATCATCTAGAAGCATCGAGAAACTTCTCTTTTTCCCTTTTTACCCAGGGTACCGCGTTTTTCCTTCAATGATAGAGAGGTTCTGGTAATAACCGCTTATGGACTAAGGGCCATAAGCAGTGGTACCGCTTATGGGAAACAGAGTATGGGCGATGCGAACAAGGGTACCACTCCTGGATAAAGGGGTATGCATGGTGCTGGGAATTTTCATGTAAGATTGATGAAAAACCATTTAGTTTCCACTCTAGAAGCTAGGATTCAGGGCAAGTAGGTATGTCAAATGTCTTATCACATGATGGTGATAGGATTTTGGTATAACACCCATAGTTGGCTAAAGCACATTCCTAATCTATCAAGGACCTCATGAATTAGCAATAGCATGTGTGAGTGATGGTGAGTGAAGGAAATAATTTATAATCCTGGAATATGGAGAGAAAATAATGGAGGATGGGTTGGAAACAAAAGCTGTCAGTTTCCTAGTTAACTAGCTTTACCTTATCCATAGAAAAGCAGGAAAAGCATATTTATCTATAAAGCACAGTTACCAATTCTGGATGGCCATAAAGTGGTCAAGATCAAGCCAGAATAAAAAATAAATCATTCCTGGGATATAGATGGAAAGTGTTGACTCTAAGGTGCAAGTGGATTCCCACTATCTAAGCTAGTGGGTAGGAAATTAATCAAATAATGATTAATTATTTTATGACTGGGTTTAAGATATTCCAACACGCATTGCTTTGAAGCTACAATGGCTAGAGCTGGCCTTATGGAGTCCATATTTTACACTGGTACAAAGGTCTCATTGTAATAAATACCATGTATCTGAGAGTATCCCTTGGATATCAATATTTCCTTATATTTCAAAGGTGAACCATCAGCAACAAACTTACTTTTAAAGACCCACTTACACTTCACTAGCTTCCTCCCTGGGGAGAGATCAACCAATTCCCATGTGTTGTTCTTCTGGAGCAAGATGAATTCTTCTTTCATGGATGTTTTCCATCTTGGATCATGTGCTACATCTTCATATGTATGTGGATCATAATATATCATCAAATAACACTTCTCAGCAAAGAGTGGATCTTTCACACAAATGGCACTCTCAAATTAAGATCTAGTCCTCCTAGTGTCATTAGGATTTCCAGCTAGTTTCCCAGCTGCATGAATGGTCCTTGCTTCTCAATTTGGTCTTGTAGGGCTATTAGGATCTGCAATTAATTCATCATTATTAGACATATTAGAATCAGCAAACTCATTAGTCTTTACACTTACAATCAATGGTTGTGGTGGTGAAGAGGACTCTCCAACTTCAACTACTGCTAAAGGGTCTTCTTCGAATTGAACACTTCTTTTAATGAAAGCTTTGTTAGTGCTCAAATTGATCAGCTTGTACCCTTTTGAATCTTTAGAATACCCAAAAAATAGGCACTCTTTTCTTTTGGGTTGCAAATCCTTCCTCTTTTCAGTTGGAATTCTATCCCAAGCCTTTGAGCCAAAAATCATGAAATGGGTCACATCTGGCTTGTGCCAAATCCAAGCTTTGAAAGGAGTCATGCCATCAAAATGATTATGTGGACCCCTATTCTGGATATAGGATGCACATTTTATAGCCTTGGCCCAAAGCTTTGGTGGCAAAGTTTTAGCCTCCATCATGTAAGTTGTCATCTCCTTCAGTGATCTGTTCTTTCTCTCGGCAACACCATTTTGCTGTGGTGTGTAAGGAATAGAATGTTGCATATGGAAACCTACATCTTTGAAATATTGTATGAACTCATACTTGACATACTCACCACCATTGTCATATCTAAGGATTTTGAGTTTCCTCCAAGACTGGTTTTCAACCAAGTCTCTAAAGACTTTGAAGAGGTCAAAAACTTCAGATTTATGCTTTAGAAAGTAAACCCAACAATACCTGGAAAATTCATCTATGAAGGTGAGTGCATATTTGGCTTGAATCATGGACATATGAGGGAATGGACCAGCAATGCCACTGTGGATTAACTCAAGGGGTGCAGAGGTTCTCTCATGACTAGCTCTCTAATACTTGTGCTCTGGGTGTTTTCCTAGGATACAACCTTGACAGACTCCCTTAGAAAACTTGATCTTTGGTAACCCTATGACCATATATTTGTCAATCAAATCAGAATAATACTTGTAGTTAATATGGCCAAATATTTCATGCCAAATATTGCTTGCTTCATTAGCATGAGTAAGAAGAGCAGAGGGGTTTGAGTAGGGTAGAAACTGGGAAAACTTGTATGCCTTCGAAGTGTGATCAACAACACCTTTTTCTACAACTTTGCCATTCAAAATCTTAGTGATTTCAACTTCATTGGGGGAGAAGATGAATTTATTTGGAGACCCAGTGTGATTCATCTGATACACTAACAAGAGATTAGAGGTAATATCTAGAACATACAACACATTATTGAAATTACCATGGTCAAGATCAATCCTACCCTTTCCCGTACTTTCAGTCAGAGACTTATCTCCCAAAACTACTGGTGGACCTTTCGACATGTCAAGAGAGGAAAATATATGCCTTGTCGAACCCATATGTTTGGAAGCTCCAAAATCAATCATGAAGCTAGGTGAGCTTGAGGTGCCAGCAACCAAGGCATGTACTCTCTCCTTGTCTTCTGAATTTGATCATCTTTCCCTCTTCTTTGAGCAATCAAGAAGGGAGATATTGTTCTTCTCCAAGAGTTGGGTCAACATGTCAATTTGTTTTTTCATACAAGATCTCTCAGGATGATAGCCCTTACTGCAGTATGCGCACTTGCTCATTTCTCCTTTGTTCTTCTTCTTCTGGGGGTTCTTCTTGGAGACTAAGGGCTCCTCTTGAGACTTTGCCTTGTCTCTCTTTTGCTTAAGTGGATTTTTAGCTTTTTTCTTGCTTTTTGAATCCACCTTCGAATCTCCAAAAACCAAATCTTGGTCTTTGGAAGGTTTGATGGTGCCCATCATCACCAATTTATCTTTCTCTTGGGTGAGGGATTCCATGAACTCAACAAGCTTAGGCATATTCTAGGTTCGAGCTTTCAATTTAGTGGCATAGAAGGTCAAAACAAACACTGAATATTCAGGACCAAGATTTGAGAGAATGGTCAAAACTAGTTTCTCCTCCTTCTTTTCAATCCCACATTGTTTTAACTACAAAACAAGGGCCTTAAACTTGGTAAAATAGAGTTGCAATGATTCAAAGCTACTGGGACTCAAGGAAATCAATTCATTCTCGATTTGATGTCCTCTCATCTCATCTGTATTTTCAAAAATCTCTTCAATCTTTTTCCACACCCCATTAGGAGATGGCAATGAATCAAGGTGAAAGAGGAGGTCTCTTGAAATAATCAAACACAAAAGACCATAGGCCTCATCCCTCCTGTTGTGCCATTTGATTTTATCTGTAACTACATTGGGATCTGCCTCAGTAGCCATGGTAACCCTGTAAAGACATTTCTCTCTCAACAATATCTCCATCTCATCTTTCCATTCGAAGAAATTGAATGGAGTCAAGATGATCATTTGAGATTGGTCCATATCTCAGCTCTTGTTCCCTTCAGTTAGCAGAATGCGCTCCTAGTTAGTGATGTCGAACCTGCAATAAAAATTTGGAAGGAGATAAATCAATATACAAAGGCTCTGATACCATGTGAAAATTTAACCCAAGTGATAGACCAATTACACTCACAAAATTGCTAATCAAACATGCAAAATTCACACAAAAGGAGACTGAAATTGGAGGATAACTTAAACCTGTATTGAATAAGTGTACATAATCCAACCATATGAAGTGATAGGCTGCTCAAATATATAATTACATGAGATATTCGAAATCACTAGGTTTCTATTCGAATTAGTCAAAAAGCAGGCTTACTAAAACAAGTCAAATCCCCCATTGGTGCAAAAAAGACTTTCCAAATCTATGAAGATCCTCATGAATTCGATAAAATAAGTGGGAAAGATAATGAGTGATGGAAAGAAAAATCATTCATTCTTTTTTTTGGATAAAAGGGAGGATGATGTGGTCAAAAAACAAGGAAAGTTCCCCTAGACTATCTTTTCCTTTATGCCTTAAAACTGTTGTAAAGCAAGGTAGCTTTTAGAAAAAGAAGATATACTATTTTAGGAACCAGGAATAAAAGAATACTTGCTAAATATGTTTCCAAGATGATTTCAAAGATCTCCATGACCCAGTTTAGGAAGTATTGGCTTTTAGGAACATGTGGAAGTCAACTAGCATAGAGAGGGAATCTAGGAATAATACAAAAATGATTAATTAATGTCAAATACGGGTAACTATGGGTTGATTATTCTAACTTCCATTTCATCTTGTTTATGGAACTGATGTTTTGTTTCCTATTTAGTTTAGTTCTCTAGTAATAAAGTTTACGCAAGACATTGAAGAGGAACCAAATGAAATTCAGAGAAGGATTTTTCAGATAGTTGAACTACAATAGGAAAGAGAAACATTAGTAAAAGAGGCAAAGGCATATGAGAAGAAGGTCAAAAAAAGATTTGATAGGAAAATTAAAGAATCTATTTTCTTAATGGATGATTTGGTACTCAGATGGGATGCACACAGAGATGAAAAAGGTAAGCATGGGAAATTTGATAATTTATGGCTAGGACCTTTCAAAATTGTAAAATTTTTGGGAAACAATACTTTTGTATTACAAAATTTGGAGGGTGAAGAAATTATAGGCCTGGAAAATGGGAGCTTTTTGAAACATTTTTACACATGCTGAGGGAATGAGTGACCAAATTCCATTGTATATATCATTTAGTTTTCATATTTTGTTGAATAAGACTCCAACCCAATGGTTTGTACAGATATAAGTGTTTAGCTTGGATTTAATAGGCTATAATTCAAGTTTTGATTTCAATAAAGGGACATGGCCAACACATTCTTGAATTCTCATAAGGAGAGATTCATCCCCAATAGGAGATAGACGTTAGTACTGGAGTTGCGATCCTTTGATTATGCCCTTAAAATCTTGCATTACCAAATTTTCCAAGTGTGATATTTTACCTATTTCTTTTATGACTTTAGGTATCTTTGCATGTTTTTATTTTATTATTAAGTTCAGGTTTGGATATTTTTAATATTTAAATTATTTAAAATAGTCTTTATTATGAGATTCCATTTAATCTTCAGTTTTAAGTTGAAATAATCGCTAAAAATGCAAGACAACTATAACTGTTACATTTTGGCAGCGGGTTATTATGAGGTTCCATGTGTCAGCAATGCCGAATTGCCAAAAAGGACAAGTGTTAAATGTCATGGTTAATTTTTTAATCATAAAAGGATATGATATTTGAAGTCTATCCCCTCACATGTCCATTGAACCTTCCCTAGAAATGATTTGATATGACAGTACTATAGAATTGTGTTGTCATTATCATCTTTAATGGGTTTCATTCCCAAAACTCGAGATTCATTGCATGCAACAATTTTAGCACCTATAATGTGTATTATATCAAAATTTTGAACCAAGTGTCTATGTATCCGCTGATAATTTTTGGTGTATCTAACAATTTGAACCAAGTGTCTGTGTTGAATTTATAGTTAGTAGCATGAAGAAGATGAGCGAAAAGCCACACAGATTCGAACCTATTAATACTCATTGGGTTGAAGAGAATCCACATTATGCACAAATGTTGAAACATGCAGGCTGGTTCAGATTCTTTGAAATAACTAAAGGTTATAATGTGGAAGTCTCTCGAGATTTTGCAAAGAAATTTGCAGGCACTAACGTTGATTTTACAAGTTTGAATTTTGAGGTTTCTGAGAATTCCATTGCAGAAGCAACAGGATTGCCCACAAAGAGAGAAAAATGGTTTAAGAAATTCTCATTTGAAGTAGATTCAAACTTATTTCTCATACCTGACCATGAAACCCTATATTGGAGCAAAGTGATACATCTTAACTCCCTAAAGGAGGAATGGAGGTTGATTTTAAGCATCATTCAGAGATATGTAACCTGTGAAGGTTGGTTTTCCACTGTATATAGTTATCATCTACGTTTTCTCCTTCACATCACAGGAACATAAAAGCTAATCCTACCTTTTTTTTAGCTTGCGAACTTATCTAAAATGGCCACCAGAGTGAAAAACCACCCAAATCATTCTTCTCATGGAATTTTTCACCATGGTTTAATTAAGCTATTGGTTTTTAACTAATTGAAGAAAAGAAATTGGACCTGGATACATTTTCTCTTCTAGTCAGGGTTTGAAGTAGAGAAATCCGAAGTTGCAAAAGAACATGGCGATGGAAAGAACAAGGAAAGGAAATCCCCTCCAACTAAAGGGTTAATATCTCAATCCAAAAAATGTAACTGGGGTGAGAAAGAAACCCCCAAACAACTTAGAAGTTACAAAAGAAAGGTCATTGAGCAAAGATACAATCATGAAGTGGATATAGAGGCAGAGAAAACGATGAGGTTGATAAAGAGAATATCGTGGTAACTCCTAGAACTCCAAGTCATTTTGAAGAAGAACCAGTGGAGAAAGCATCAAAGACAAGTATTCCTGAAGCAATATCCCCAAAGGTAGAAAAAATATCTTCTTCTTTTCGAAATTATGGAGTTTTTCAATGGAGACCTAAGACTAGGGCTTCAAATAAACTTCAACTAAATATAAAAGTACTCTCAGTCCTAAATTGGAGAGAAAAAGTATAGTTAATCTAGATGAATCTAATAGTTAAGAAGATACAATGTCTAAAGAAATGGAGGAATTACTTTCACAAGCCCTAGAAAACATTGAGGAAAATATCAAGATTAATCCAGAATTACCCATAAAAGAGTATGTTGATAAAGGAAAAGGGGTTAACCCAGATTGCAAAGAAGGAACCAGTTTGAATCCTACAGACATTAAGCAAAAAACAGAGTTTGTAGATGATCAATTACTAAAGCATAGTTCTAAATGTCAAAAGGATTCTGTAAATGAAAGTTTAAACAATCAACATTTGGACAATTTAGAGGATAAGTCACAGGAGGAAGAAAGATCTGAAATTATAAATCTTCAAAATGTTTTGCACCATTACAAAACACAGAATTCACATTTGAATGATTTTAATGATTAGTTGGTGCAAGATAATTGGAGATTGAGAGAAGACATGGAGGAGATTAATACGAATTATGCTGAGTTAGTGCAAGTTGTTGAAGAGGCTATAAAAAGAAGAAAATTAGCTTAGACAAAGAATGAAGAAGCAGCTTGTAGCATTTGATTTGTTCTAGAAATCATTATGTTATCTACGTGGAAATTAGGGATGTTTAATAGTTTGGGTCTCCTTTTATATTAAAATAGATAATCAAGTAGTTTTGATAGTCATATATTTTTATGTTTGTTTAATCATGAATTAATGAATACCCGATATAGGATTGGATTTTCTATTTTTGGACCTATTCGATCCTTTAATTTTGGATCTAAAACTGTTTTCAAATCTCTCTCTAAGTATAGATGTAAAATTTGTAATAAGAAAAGGGGTTGGTATGAGAGATAGAGAGGGTTCTGTATGGATTTATATTAGAAGAATTTTTAAGACTCTAATCTATATTGAAGACTATTTTTGAAGATGAAATGTTATTTATGATCCAACTAAACTTATAATAAATTGTAAATGCATGTCATGTTTTGATGATCTCTGTTGTGTACCCGTGATTGATGAAATTTTTATCATTCATACTCACTTTCAGTCTTATGTGTTTACATATTTCTTTTACAATTTTTTTTTGTTTGAAGTAATGCTTCATCATGATATATGAATACATTTGGTATCTTATATTATTTTTTATTGGATTGGTTCATACAATATATTGTATCATCTATTCTTGTCTTTTCTATTTATTTATTTTTTCAGATCTTAAACTGTGTATGTTATCTTGTTTGATCATTACCTTCTTATCTCGTCCACATTATTAAAACCCATCTATCCTATAGATATATGAATCATAAATCCTATATGCCCGGGATTTGTACTTTCGTAGTCTAGGTGCAAACTCCAGTACAAACATAACCTTTTTAACTTTCATTTCACGTTATCCTTTTTGGCTTGATTTAAATTTCTTTGGCCTTTTTGGATTGAATTTCACTTTCTTTTGATAAAGCATGATACACATATACAATGTAATGATGGTAGTAGCACTTGCTTCGAGGACTAATGGGATTACACCCGGTGGAAAGCATGACTCTACTCTCCACTACAACATCAGTGGAAACTAACAGGAAGTAGATCCATAGTTGAAACTACACTCTCACACACTCTAGAGTCAAGACACAAATAATATGGGGTCCATCATACATAGGGGCGAAAGGGGGAGGTCCTCTAGATCACAGATCTCAGTCCAAGTCAAGGTAGGATCCAATATGAATAGGTCAGATGGATGGAGACATTAAAAGGTGATTCCAAGGCTAGCAATCAAGCCAAAATAACCAAGTCTATACCAAAAGTGGGGAAGGAACCAATGTGCATATAGAGGAGCCTTGCAATCAAGGCACCATGACTACTCCAATAGTCATCCTATGATAGTAACCAAAGAAGCATGATTTCATATAGATAGTCACCTAATGTCAAGGCAGACTACTAATATAAATAAAGGAGACAAAAAATAACATCAATGAGCAATACAATATACCTACCCTACCATATACTTTCTATGCTACTTGAATTCGGATGATGATCTCTGACACTAATGGGAAATGGAAACACCAACACTAATCTCTTTTGGTATCCAAGTGAACCATAACTTAGCAAACCTCATGTCCATGGGGCCATGTGGGAACAAATGTGACATGGGATCTTGGAGTATGCACTGAAATATCTCTGATTTTGGGGCACACTAATGGTAATAAATGTCTCATAGCTCTGCTCATTATCGTGTAAGGATTGGCTCTATGCTATGGTCCTGGATCTGCATCATGGTGGATCCAACTAACATGGATGTGATAACAAAAATATTATATTGTATCCTAGAGAACTCAACCCTGACAGGTAGATAATTCACCCCCCTAGAGGGGAAGTCACTTAGAAGACAAGTATAAAAAGAGAGGGTTTCCTAGGGTAATTTGCTTTTCTCTCTGTGATTGTTCTACCTTTGGTGATCCTTATTTAGGTAGATATGTATTCTTATGTCTGACATATGTTGCAAAATTTTGAAAAAAATCCCACATAAATCTAGTTTTTCAATAGGGTATCAAAGCTTTCCTGAAGGAATCCATTTTTGTAGAGATTTATTATATTTGTGAAGGAGGGTACAACTTTTCAGTTTTGAAGGAAGATAGAATCAAAGACACGACGTTGTCAAGAAATAAGCTGGATTAGAAGCTTGAGGTACTTGATAATTGTAGAAGTTTTAGCTATGATACCATGTAGAAATAGAGCCTTGATGCAAAGAAGAAGCACATGAGATATATTTTTCTACATGATAATTCTCACAAGCATACACAAGGAAAATAGAGAGAATATAGAGAGACTAAATCACATGAATAAGAGATGAATATTGGAGTGCATCCTTCCATTTATTAATGATGAATAACAATGTAAATAAATAGTACACCCCTCATAGGTAAATTCAATTTTCATAGGAGACAACTCATGCTAACTCATAAATCAGACTTACTAAATATGATAAACCCCCATAGGTGGCTAAAGCTCTTTCCTAATCAGTCAAGGACCTCACGAATTATCTCAAGCATGTTTGAGTTGTCATGGATGATGGAAAAACATGTTAATCCTGTAATATGGAGAGAAAATCATGTAGGATGGATTGGCAACAAAATATAGCAGTTTCCTAGTTGACTAGATTTACCTTATCCACTAGAAAGCTGGAATAGAGTAGCATAAAGACAAAATATGCAGGAAATCATAGTTAATAATTCGGGTAGTCAATAAAGTAGGCAAGATCTAACCAAAATTAGGATAAAGGCTCTCATGGGGTATATATGGAAAGTGTTGACCAAGTGGTGCAAGTGGATGTCGATTATCTAGGCTAGTAGGTAGGAAATTAATAAAAACGATTAAATATTTTATCCTAAGTATATTGGAGCGGGTTTATAATATCCCAACACCCCCCTTTAATTATGACTTTATGATGATATGTCAGAAATATATATGCATATGGATTCATATAGGGCCCAACAACAAGGCTATGGTCACCCTTTACAATTATTCATGTACAGAAAAGCTGATGAAAGAGGAAAAACCACATGGGGAAAATCCTCCCTCGAGAAAGGGCAAGGAACAAAATTTGAAACGCATATTCAATATGTCTTTATATTCACTTGAATGAGCTAAATGAACTTATTTTGGTTAAATACTTTGATGAATAAATTGTAGGCTCCATGATCATGCACTAGAGTGTAGAATATGCAAGAAAGAATAGCATAGACTCCTTGTATCTCATCATCTGATGAAGTAGGAGCATTAACTGAATGCTTCTTGCTGCTAACAAAATCTGATCTGCAAACACAATTTGAAAAGGAAAAGAGTTATGTGCATACTCATACTCAAAGAGTACAAAGCTTAAGACAAACAGTTACATAATCAATTCCTTGTATAGCTGCAAAATTGTGATGTGGATCGCATATATTTCTTCCAATATGATGCAACACTTTCCCAAATATGAAATGAGGCTGAAAATACTATGATATATCAAAAATATTATCATATGGAACAACAAATACCAAATCTTTAGTGTCTCCATGAGTATATGGGGCTATACTAGGAAAAGTATGAGCAACTAGGGAAATATGATGAGTGTAAAAATCTGAATGCCACTACAACAAAACCCTGTGATTAACATCTCTTAGAGCTTCCTTTTTAGCATCCACTATCACTTTTAATGTATTTTTCATCATTTTTTGGACAAATTCGATGCTTTTCCAAGGGATGACTCTTTTAGTGGCGTTATTTGCGTCCATTTTTAACAGTTGGCGCTATTTTGGACGCTAATTAGCCTCACATTTAGCATCCCAATTAGTGTCTCAATTAGCGTCCCAATTAGCATCCCAAGTTAAAATTTGGTGCTATTTTGGATGGATCATTAGCGTCCCAATCAGCATCCCAATTATCTTCTTAATTAGCATCCATTTTTTTGTCCCACATAGCATCCCTATTAGCGTCCTAAGTTAAAAGTTGGCGTTATTTTGGACGATAATTAGCATCCCAATTAACATCCCAATTTATAGTCCCAATTAGCATCATAATTAGTGTCCCATTTAGCATCCCACCAATTAACATCCCAATTATCGTCCAAAAAAGCATCCCATATAACGCCCAAAATAGCCTCCAAAAAAATGTCTGGAATAACACTAGGAATTGCACTAGGTTTAGAGCTAGGAATTGTGTTTGGAAAACATCCAACATAACGTCATATTTATCAATGTCAACGTTAGTTATTAATTTCAGTGTCAATGTCAATTATCATGATTCATTTGATAGTACTTTTGGATCTTGATTTATCATAGTGGCACCTAAATGATCGTAATCATGACATTTTTGGATATTGATTAATCCTAATGAGGGGTAAATTACCTTAATGTCACTTAAATTGCTTTAATGGCAATTTTGAGTGTCCCCAACAACATTTGATAGACCCTAATGGAATATGATTGTCCCTAACAACATGTTAATGATGCATTACGATAATTATGATGGAGTGCATGGATATGATTTGATAAGTATAAGACTATATCATACATTCCTGTGAGGTAGTAGGGTTCCTTTCTCATTATTATCGCAATTATATTGATGATGAATATGATGCTGACAATGATGTTGATTTATTGTATGATGTTGATGATGATGTGGATGTTAACGATGATTATGCATGTGGTATCACTTTTGGATCCTAATTGATTCTAATGGAACCTAAATGTCTATAATGACATCTAAACGACCCTATTATATCGAAATGTATATAACGACATATAAATGACCTTAACAATTGCATGACATGAATCCTAATGGTGATGAGTGATTAAGAACACTAATGGCATATGAGTCACCATAATGACAATGATGACAATGATTTTGTTAATGATGTACTTAATGCTGAAGATGAGGATGATAATGAGAATGATGATCAAGATGATCTTGATGTACCATATGGCATTGATGATGATGATGATGATGACAACGTCGATGTCCACGATGATGATGCATGTCATAATACTTATGGATATTGACTAATCCTAATGGAACTTAAATGTTCATAATGACATATACGAGACATATTAATATCACCTAAATGGCTATAATGGCATTTAGTTGTTGTCGACGACATTTTAGTGACCTTAATGGCATTTTAGTGATTGTAACAACATGACATGGATCCAAATGGTGATGACTAATGATGAACCATAATGGCATATGAGTGACCCTATCAATGATGATGAAAATGATGTGGTTGATTATGTATTTGTTGATGAGGACGATGATGACCATGGTGTTGTTGATGATGCACTTATTGATGTTGATGTTGATGATGACGATGTCAACGATGATGATGATGCAATGTATGATGTTCTTTACATTCACATTCACTTGTCCTCGACAACATTTGAGTGACCTTAATAGAATTTGAGTGACCTTAATGGCATTTGAGTGACCTTAATGGCACTTGTCCTCGACAACATTTCAATGATAAGTTGGATGTGGTAAATTTATTGCAAAATATTAGCTACTATATATAGATAACCACATTAATTGGAAAAATGTTAATGATAAACTAAGTTGTCTACCTCGTCAACATTGTTCATTAGTGCAAGATGGAACATTACTATAGTAAAGTTCATAGAATTATTCAATAGTGTGTGTAATATTAACTAAAAATTCATTGACATTTCATTATTCAATGCATAATACAAAAGGGGAACACATGTGGTTAAAATAAATTGAACCAAAAATAACATTTGCTAAGCCCATGATAAAATGACTATTTTGAACAATGATTTCCATGTACATTTAAGTATAGAGTCGTTAAGAAGCAACCTTTTGAAAAATTCTAAATCAAGAAACTAATTCAAAATTACTAAATCC
This sequence comes from Pseudotsuga menziesii, assembly GCA_001517045.1. Lineage (NCBI taxonomy): Eukaryota > Viridiplantae > Streptophyta > Pinopsida > Pinales > Pinaceae > Pseudotsuga > Pseudotsuga menziesii. The sequence goes on along the minus strand of LPNX010313694.1, from coordinate 246,310 downwards.
ATGTGATAAAGAAACAATTTCAAAGCTTTGGACATAAGAACATAATTATTCAAGTAATATGGATTAGAAATCTTGTAAAATTAGAGGTAGTCATTTACATTATTATCATCCTATATGTCATCCAATGCTTCCTTATCAATGTTGATATGGTCCTGTAAGTTTTTTATATTATTCTTTCTAATCCATCCTTCTAAAGTGGTATTATAATCATCTTTGTCTTGACTTTATTCTAACTCCAGATCATCTGATTGATTTGCACCATCTTGATTCTCATATAGCTCTAGATCATGTTGATTAATGGAATGAAACAAATTTCATGTTGTGCCTCGACATCTTCATTTTCATCTTCTTGCGTTTGAACATATTTACCTTGAACATCACCATGGGTGGTCATTTCTTCATTGTTCTCTAATCTCTCAGCTATAATTGGTTGGATGTCATTGTTTTGCTCAGTATTCATTGATCATCATCAAATACATGTCTTAATCTTGGATCATAATGTATGACAAATATCCACTTTGGATCCACAATATATTCATAGAAATACACCTACACATGAACTATAATAATATATTAGACATGTTAGTATAATTTTTAATTAATATGCACATCTATATTCATAATGAACTATGAATTAAAATATTGTATATAACCATTGATTCTTGTGATTATAGTTATGTTATATTGATAATAATACCTGCTCACAATGAATTGGTAAGACATAGGGTTCCTTGTCTACTGGTAGGTACCTCAAGGATTCTATAGAAAATAATCCAGTATGTGTATCATGTCTTCGCGTCCTCTCAAATGACTCATACAATCTACATTTAAAAATACAACATTTGAAAGACCAGTAATCCAACTCAATAATTTCTTGGATTTTTCCAACATACTGAAGATTCCCTTCAATAATATTTTATCTTTTGAACTTGCTCGACTTAATTGCTTGAAATCAACCATGATACCACAATCAAAGGTGCATATTTTTAATTCTATTATTTCCACACGATAGTGTTCACCATATGCCCACATTGTAGGATATCTCCTCAACTGTATCAGACCATTGGTTTTAGTTCAACTAGAAAAAACAACTATATATGCATTATTAAATAGTCAATAGTGTCACCAATGTTTTGTAAAAACATATTTTGTGAGATGTATAAATGTACCTTTCTTTCACATCCTCTATACATGTTGATCGCATATTCTATCATGTTTGTATCATTTCCTTCTTCATCTATTTGATTTTGAATTTGTTCACTAACCCATTGTAATGTGAAATATTTGCCCCATTCCCCAGACAAATCCATGGGAAGTGGTGTATTCCTTGGGTTTGATCTCTTAAATTGTCTCCTTGCATCTAAAACTTCTTCCCTTTTATTTTCATAAAATTAAACCCATTTATTCATAGAATCCATATGGTAAAGAACGAACTTGTCAAGCACAATGCATTCATTAACACCTATTGAAAATCAACATGTACATTTTCAAATTGCAAATCCCATTATTATATTTTTGAAAAATAATAATTTTATAGAGTAAATGATTGAAAAAATAACTACAATGATCATGCTTTTACTTGCCAACTTCTACTTGAACACCATTATATTGAGGTTTCTCTCCATCTATCATATATGATGCACGTGCTTCATCCCATATTCATGGACCATCTTCATTATCTTTACCAAGGAATACACATAGAATGAAAAATGCTTCATTCAATACATATCCTTCAGCCATGCAACCCTTTGGATATGTCTTTTGTCAGACATATCTTTTTAGTGTTCTCATATACCTCTCAAAGAAAAACATCCACCTTGTTGATACAACACCCGCCATTTCAATGTCATCTACTAGGTGTATAAGAAGAAGAACCTGAAGGTCCATGAAACTTGTAGGGAGCTCCTTTTCCAATAAATATACAATTTCTGCAATTTTGTTCTTCCATATTCGTAATTCACTCTCATGGATCTCCTTGGAGGAAACCCACCTAACATAATATTGGTAAATTAGTATGAACAAATAATGACATTAAAAATGCAATGCATTATAGATTTCTCTTACATACATAAACATTTCATGCCACATACCTTGTAAATGATGACAATCGACTTACATATCTTAGTAACTACATATGTAAGAGTATAGCTGAATAAAGAGGAGGTATTCATACATACCACACATGCCATCATAACCATTGACTAATGTTTTGTATGCCTTTACTCAGTGGTATGGAAGTCAACCTGGAAAGCTAACTAAGCATGTTACAAGAACACAACCAACTAAGAAGCTTGAATGCAAGGATGAGTGGCATATTAGCCACATGTAAGAAAGTTATTGGTTGATAGGGGACTGCTCAAATTTATAGAAATATTAGGTCCATGTAGGTGGCATTTGGGCATAGGTAATTATAGTGTCCTAAAATTTTGTAAATGATCCTTTGGCCTTTTGGCCTTTTAGGAAGGAAGGAGGTAAATATATAAGGGAGAAAACATTGGGGGGTAGCTAGTTATAAAGTTGATTCGTTGGTTCTCTTATCAAAGAGAGGATCAATGTTTCAATATTGGGGAAGAGGCATTTCCCATGATTGGCAAGTGAAGCGCCTGAAATTGTAGAGAGGGAAAGATTTGAGGAGACCAAAACCAACAAAATATTAGTCATTGAGTGTATGATAGTAAAGGAAATAAGGTATACACCCTATAGTTGTTGAGTTTGACACAAGTATAAGCTCTAGTTGATATCTTTGTAATCTCTAATTTTCCCTAAAAAAATCAAAGATTTGAGAAATCCATTTCAGGTTAGAGCTTTCCCAAATCAAGTTTCTCTAAGAAAAATATTAGTGTCTAATTGTGTATTTTTTCATTGCATTGTTTATTCTAAATAAATAATTATAGTTATCAACACTATTTAAATAAACACAAAAGAAATAACTAATTAAAGAACATAGGGTTTGTGTTGGTGAACTGAGACCAATGAAAATAACAAAAAATACCTCCTAATGGTTTGAGGGAAAACAATATACTCAAAGGAATAGAATTTAGCGCTTATGATTTCTATACAAAAACTTGTAGGAGTCCTCATGGTCATCCTAGTACATAGTTTGTATGGTTTTTCACGTCCCCATCCCTCTGACCGGCGAAGAGGATGCTACCATGGCGTTAACCATCTGGGCTACCAGCCCCATGAACATGTGAATTCATAAGAATGCTGAAGCAGAATGCATTGAAGTAGAACATACATAGATGCAATTGTCTATCATACACAACGGAAGCAATCATACGTTCATACAAGCATTCAACATGTTCATCACATTCATTAACAGTAAATAATATTGCGGAAGTAAAATAGACAAGGTTACTTATCTTATAAGAACTCATTCCGCAACCAGCTACGTCGTTGCAATGTTCCACCCAACCATAGGCTAGCATGCTCCTTAATCTCTCAGCAACGCTGCCACCCCCGAGCTGGGCATGATTCTCCAAGGAATAGGGAACAAGCAAGCTTACACATAGCCAAGGATACACAAAACACAGCCAAGCCAACACATTTGGGTTTATCAAGCCATCAAGGAGTTGGAAAAGGCTAAATGCTAAGCTGGTGAGCCCATTACAGAGCTAGGAACACCTACACCAGAACTAGTCTGACTTCTAAGACACCCACACACACCCAACACAAGGAAATCAGTCCCTTCTTTGCTACATAGTCCCTCAGGCCCTACCTTCCCTTCTAGTGCTATTCAGCGGTTGTGGAGAAGAAATCCAACCCTCTAGCTCTGTCTATGTGGTTTCCAAACACACCAGGTTTATCAAGCAAACCAAGCCCCCATCCTTGCTCCCAACACAGTCCAAAGACAAACCATTGCACACATGCAATCACTTAGCTGTCACAGCTTAAATAGGGAAAACGACTCCTAAGTCGTTCTTGGCCCTATCGTGGCCAAAACGACTCCCAAACGAATTACAATAGTCCCAAATGCAACAACAACGCAATCACAACATGGGGAAAAGCAACAGTCCGTCTTGGACAACTAAGCAAGCGGAAAAGACTCACACAGGCTGCACTGGGGAAGAAATACAGTCTCCCAGCCTGTGCGTGAGAGAAACCTGCACCAGACCCCAAATACAGAGGGAAAAATGTATGCACGGGACACAAATCAGTAAGGAAAACTTACACACATTCCCTGAGCGTAAAAATGGCTCTCCACAGGAAAAATCATGGGTGACAGTGACCGAACAGCTCCCAGCTTACTATGTGAGTAACAACACTGCAGAACCCATAAATCAGCCTGTGAGGAAAGTATACAGCCACACCATCCACAAATCCGTAGAGGAAAAACTGCGTGGGTAAAACCAGGAAAGTCCTGTGCATGAGAATGAACAAGAATTCCACTCCTGCGTGAGGGTGAACAACCAAGGAAAATAATGGCACCGTGGAGAGAATGCAGTGTCCGCTGGAGTGATGGCGGTGGTTTCCTTTCCATCGTGAGGTCAACCACGCTGGTGGAGTGTGCGTGTGGGCAAGGACTGACAGTCCTGCCACACTCCACTCCCAGCCATAACTGCCTCAGCTAACAGCAGTAGTTTTTCATGGTGGTGGTTGGGTAAGACAAGGTGGTGACACATGGCTTTTTCCCCCATTGGCCAAGGTTTGACATTTCCCCCACCCTTATCCTTGTGAAAATCATGCCCTTTTCATTATGGTTTCTGCGAGCATAGCTGGTCGGGTTCATTTTAATTAAAGATGCATATTTACATGATGACAACTTAATATATGCTACATGCCCCGACATACCATCGATGACAATGTAAATCCGAAACATAGCATAACCAATCAATGGTGGGGCCTTGGCCTTTAGCTCTGCACCATGATCATTACAATATATACATCATACACATCTAATGCATCGGGGTCAAAACCAGGGTGTTGTATTCCCCTCCCCCTTCAATAGCACTGTCCTCAGTGCTTTACAAAATTTGAACAAAATGCTACACTGGTATCACCTAAGTGTTCCGCAAAATCGAACAAAAATGGATGTGCCAATCGTATGGCATCCTCCATCTCCCACGTAGCCTCTTTAGGTCCGTAGTGCTCCCATTGCACCTTTACCTGACCTATGGCTTGGTTCCGGAGCATTGTGACCTTCCTGTCGAGGATGCTCATTGGCTCGATTCGGAACTCTCCCTCGGGTTCCACCTGAATCACATCCCGATTTATCACATGGTTAGGATCATGTACATATCTCTTAAGCAAAGAAACATGAAAAACATTATGAACTCTAGTGCTAGCAGGCAATGCAAGTCTATATGCAACTGGCCCTATTCTTTCAAGCACTTCAAACGACCCACAGTATCTAGGTGACAGCTTAGCACAACTCCCAAGCTTCAATGAACTCTTCCTTGCCCTCACTCTAAGGTAAACATGATCCCCAACACTGAACTCCCTGTTCACCCTATGCTTATCTGCATAGATTTTCTGCCTGTCCTGTGCTGCTTTCAGATTCTGCTTGATCTTTACAACCTCTTGCTCCATTTCCTTGAGCAATTCTGGCCAAGCACAATCCTGTTCACTAGGTTATCCCAAGTCACTGGTGTCCTACACCTTCTTCCATACAAAGATTCATACGGACTCATCCCCAAGGATGCCTGCTGTCCATTGTTATAGGCAAACTCTACCAAGTGTAAGTAATCTTCCCACTTGGTTGGTTTGTCCATCACATACATGCGAAGCATATCTTCAAGCACCTGATTAACTCTCTCTGTCTGACCATCTGTCTGAGGATGGTATGCAGTGCTGAAGTTAAGCTTTGTACCCAAGTCTGCAAACAACCCCTTCCAAAAGTTGGAAGTGAACTTAACATCTCTATCAGAGACTATTGCCTTAGGCAATCCATGCAATTTGAATATCTCCTTCATGAAGATCTTTGCAATGTCATCAGTCTTATGCGTAGACTTAACTGGTATAAAATGCGCTGCCTTTGTCAACTTGTCTACCACAACCATGATGGAATCATGTTGTCTCCAAGTCATTGGCAATCCTGTAATAAAATCCATGGAAATAACTTCTTCCCATTTCCATTCCGGAATTGGCAAAGGTTGCAACAAACCTGCAGGGTGTTGATGCTCAACCTTTACTTGCTGACACTTCATGCACCTTGAAATGTACTCAACCATGTCCTTTTTCATTCTTAGCCAAAAGTACTGCTTTCTAGCTGTAGCAATTGTCTTCTGATATCCTGGGTGACCAGAATACAGAGCTTGATGGATTTCATCCATGACAACTCTCCTCAAATCTGCTACATCTGGAATATAAATTCTACCTTTATAAGTGAGAAGTCCATCTTCTTCAAATTTATATCTCTCATACTTCTTCTCAAGACTTTGCTGTTGCAATTTGTCTTTTACCTGCTCATACAATTCATCTTCGGCAACATGATTAACAATCTGCTGCCTCAAATCCGATTGGGAAATACTAAGAGATGCCACATGCATTTCCTGCACCTTCCTGCTGAGTGCATCAGCTACCTTATTTTCCTTTCCCTTTATGTGCTTGATTTCAAAATCAAATTCACATAAAAACTCCAGCCATCTTGCTTGCCTAGCATTCAGAGTAGGCTGATCAAACAAATACTTCAGTCCACAGTGATCTGTTCTGAGCTCAAATCTCCTGCCCATCAAGTAATGCCTCCACATCTTGAGAGCATGTACTATGGCTGCAAGCTCTAGATCATGAGTGGCATAGTTCTTCTCATGCTCCTTCAACTTTCTTGACTTATAACATATCACGTGGTTGTCTTGCATAAGGACTCCTCCAAGCCCTTGTCCGTATGCATCGGTACACACCACAAAGTATTTCTCTAGATCTGCAACCTTCAATACTGGTGCACTGGTCAGAAGATTCTTCAACTGCTGGAAGCTTTCTTCACACCTCGATGTCCATTCGAACTTCATCCCCTTCTTTTGCAAAGAAGTGATGGCATGTGCAACTTTGGAGAATCCCTCAATGAATCTCCTGTAGTATCCTGCAAGTCCCATAAAAGATCTTACATCTGTCACATTTCTTGGAGTAGGCCAATTCATAATGGCTTCAATCTTTTCAGGGTCCACAGATATACCCTCCTCTGAGATAATGTGACCCAAATACTGAATTCTATCTCTATAGAAGTCACACTTGCTTAGTTTCGCATACAGCTGGTGCTCCCTAAGCAATTTCAATGTCAATCTCAAATGCTCTTCATGTTCTTCCTCATTCTTAGAATAAACAAGAATGTCATTAAGGAAAACAAGAACACACTTGTCCAAATACCTGTTGAAGACACTATTCATGAGGCACATAAATGTAGCTGGTGCATTTGTGAGACCAAATGGTACCACTACAAACTCATAATGCCCATACCTTGTTCTGAAGGCTGTCTTAAAAATCTTCATCCTTGATTCTCACCTGATGGTAACCATACCTCAAGTCAATCTTGGAAAATACCTTAGCTCCTCTCATTTGATCAAAGAGGTCATCAATCCTAGGCAAAGGATATTTATTCTTCACAGTAACCTTGTTCAACTATCTGTAATCAATACATAACCTAAGTGTACCATCTTTCTTCTTTACAAACAGAACTGGTGCTCCCCAAGGAGACACACTCGGTTGGATATACTTCTTTTCCAACAACTCTTGCAGTTGCATCTTCAATTCTAGCATCTCCGGTGTACTCATCCTGTAGGGTGCCTTGGACACTGGTGCTGCTCCTGGCACAAGTTCAATTGGGAAATCAATGTCCCGCTTTGGAGGAAGCCCTGGAATCTCATCAAGAAACACATCCCTGAATTCATGTAACACTTGATAGTCCTCCAACCTAGGAGTTTTATCTCCCGTTTCCTCCAAAATCTGAGCTGCATATAACTGGAAACCCTTCCTATAGAACTTCTTTAACTGCATTGCTAAAACCTGCCTTACTGAAATCACCTTTGGAATGCCTTTCACAACTACTAGGTTCCCTTCTTCATTCATGCATTCGAAAGTCTTATTGTAACAATCAAGCTTCACCCTGTGAGCTTCTAACCAATCCATTCCAATGAGAACATCATAGGAACCAAGCGGTAGAACATTCAGATATACACAAGTGACCAATCCATCCATGACCAATGGACATTTCTCTACCACCTCACTGACCTTTCTCTAGTTCCAGTGGCTAGCTGAACTAACCAAGACTTCCTATGCTTTATTTTCCTAAAAGCACAAATCTCCACTACTCTAAGAGTAATGTAACTGTGCGTAGAACCAGGGTCAATCAAAATAGAAACAGATTGCTCAACAATCTTGCCTGCTACTTCAAGCACAGTTGACTAGTGATCTGCTTGGCGGTCCTCCAGTGCTGCATAAATCCTAGGGATTGCCCTTGCTACTTGACCCACTGTTTCTGCTTCTTGAATGTTATAAGCTGGCCTTTCTGCTTCTTGAATGTTATAAGCTGGCCTTGCACTCTCATTCTCGAGTGGACAATTTCTGCGCATGTGGGGTCCTCCACATTTCCAACATTGAAGTGGCCCTCTATTCTGTGGTGGATTTTTAGGCTTTTCTTTTATCACTCCAACTGGCTTACTCGCAGCTTGGGATGGTTGCTTCTGCTGATTCCTGAAGTTAGAAGGTTTAAAACCCTTCTTTCTTTGGTCAAACTTCTCGTTCTTCTTGTCCTTCCATGCCTTATGGTAATCCGTCTTACCTTTGCTTTGCTCATAGCAATACTTACCTTTTCTTATTGCTTCTTCAAGAGTTCTAGGTTCATAAAACTCAATTATATCTTTGTAAGACTGAGGTAATCCACTTAGAAAATGTTGGACCTTCACTTTTTCATCTTTGATATACTAGACATACCTCAACAACTCCAAAAACTTATTTGCATATTCTTCCATGGTCCACTGTCCCAATCTCAGCTCATGGAACTCCTTAATCTTGTCATCATAATATCTATCAGAGAGGTATTTCTGCTTGAAATACTTCTTGAATTGTTTCCACTTAAGTCTCCTTTCACTGATCCTCTTCACTTGCTTGAAGTGTTTCCACCAAATGGATGCTCTTCCATTTAGATTGAATATGGCAACTCTTGCCTTCATGTTTCCTGAATAATTATGCACTTGAAAGTACTTCTTTATCCCAAGAAGCCAAGCTTCAGCCTCTTGTCCAGTCTTTCCCTCACCATCAAAGGTAGGAGGTTTAGCTTTCTTAAATTCATCCCGAGAGCGATCCCTATGGTGCCTCTTTCTTTTTCTTTTATGAGAAGAAGAACTTGAATCCCCGCTGGATTCTTCGGAGTCAGATGATCCACTAGAAGTCCTTCTCCTTCTCCTAGTACTGCTCTTACTGCCTTCTAGTCTTACTGTACCTCGTCCAGAGTTTATCTTTCTTTGCAAGTCTATCAAACTCTACAACATAGTAGCATTCAACTGATGCTGCTCTTCCTGGGCTTTAATCAAGCTTCTCATCGTGGCTGCAACATCTGACGGTGTCTCCTGGAATCTCCTTCCATTAGACTCTATGTCATCATTTCTATTACGGACATTTTCTCCCATGACATCTTCTGCTCGCTCGTAAGAATCTCGAGCATCATACCCATCATGGGTTCTCATGACTGAACCACCTCTGGCTTATCAACTACACTACCTGGAATACTTCCCTTGAAGGTGACTATGATTCTGCAAACGTGTTAATAACACAACTGTTAGATGCATAATATTGATATAAATCAGAATCACTTACCTTCTCCTGGAATAATCATAAAATAACAAATTTACCCAAACATAGAATTTTCTTCCTCAAGAACGTCTGTCTCAGGGGGACGACGAGGGTCAAGGGGGCTTGCCCCCTTGTGGTGCAGGGCGGGTCGAGGGCAGTGCCCTCGTTTGTTTTTTTTGTTTTGTAAATCATTGGTTTTTGCACAATATGGCACATAAGATCACTACCACTTTTCTCCTATTCAGTCCTGAAAATCCACTGAAAAACCGTTGAAAATCCCACTGAAAAACAGTCGAAATCTGCTAATAAATCCCATGGAAAAATCAAAATTTCCTTGTACAGGATCGGGTCTCATCCCAACTTTCAATCCGACATTTTGGCGGTCAAAACAACTAACTTCTCCGCTGTTCATCGACGATCTGTTCGCCTACTTTTCTCCGTTGCATCGGCGGTCGGGTGCACTGTTCATCGGGAGGATAGTTCACTACACAGCCGCAACGGTGGGTAGCGATCCCACTGCAAGTTCCGTGGATCATAAACTCATCGGCTGTCGGAAGCTCTATCCACTAACCATCGCCGATGGCCGATGATTCCCGAACTTAGAGAAATTTTCGAAATTTTCCCTCTTAGTCTTCCTTTTCGCCGCTTGATCGGCTCAATTCTCTTCTTTTCATCAGTGAAATAGTTCTATCAGCAGCCGCAATGGCGGCCCACCATCTTCATTCTTCTCCCGATCGGCGGCCCAATCTCCTGAGGCATAATTTGATCGGTATCGGCAGTCTTTTCTCGTCGGAAGACTAGTGCTCTCGGCTTCCTAAACGACGGCACACAAAAACCTTTTTGCTTCCGATGGTCTATGCTTTCATTACTTAGAAAAATTTCGAACTTTCTTTACTGCATCGGCTATCGGAGACCTTAACCATCGGACACGTAGTTGTCTAGCTATCCGCAACGGCGAGCGCTCGATCCACTTTTTTTTTCCGTCGACAGACGTTGAACACTTAGAAAATTTTCTGCAATTTTCCTTCCAACTGTGCTCCGTCGGGTATGCTTCCATCTAGCTCTCTGCTACATCGGAAGTCCTTCCCACTAAGTGTTTCGATGAATCGATTGTTCAAACACTTAGACAATTTTTAAAATTTTCCAGTCATTCACTGCTTTCTGCTGGGCAGAAAGAAATCCTGCTTCTGTCATTGCATCTTCATGGTCCATTCAGGCCCATGCTGCAACATGAGCTCTGATACCACACTGTCACATCTCCATCCCTCCGACCGGTGAAGAGGACGCTACCATGGCATTAACCATCCAGGCTACCATCCCCATGAACATGTGAATTCATAAAAATGTTGAAGCAAAATGCATTGAAGTAGAACATACATAGATGCAATTGTCTATCATACACAGCGGAATCAATCATACGTTCATACAAGCATTCAACATGTTCATCACATTCATTCCGCAACCAGCTACGTCGCTGCAACGTTCCACCAAACCATAGGCCAGCTTGCTCCTTAATCTCTCAGCAACGCTAACACCCCCGAGCTGGGCATGATTCTCCAAGGAATAGGGAACAAGCAGGTTTACACATAGCCAAGGATACACAAAACACAGCCAAGCCAACATAGTTGGGTTTATCAGGCCATCAAGGAGTTGGGAAAGGCTAAATGCTAAGCTGGTGAGCCCATTACAGAGCTAGGAACACCTACACCAAAACTAGCTTGACTTCTAAGACACCCACACACACCCAACACAAGGAAATTAGTCCCTTCTCTGCTACACAGTCCCTCAGGCCCTGCCTTCCCTTCCAGCGCTATTCAACGATTGTGGAGAAGAAAGCCAACCCTCTAGCTCTATCTGTGTGGTTTCCAAACACACCAGGTTTATCAAGCAAACCAAGCCCCCATCCCTGCTCCCAACACTGTCCGAAGACCAACCATTGCACACATGCAATCACTTAGCTGTCACAGCTTAAATAGGGAAAACGACTCCTAAGTCGTTCTTGGCCCTATCGTGGCCAAAACGACTCCCAAATGAATTACAACAGTCCCAAACGCAACAACAACACAATCACAACATGGGGAAAAATAGCAGTCCGTCCTGGACAACTAAGCAAGCGTAAAAGACTCACACAGGCCGCACTAGGGAAGAAATACAGTCTCCCAGCCTGTGCGTGAGAGAAACCTGCACCAGACCCCAAATACAGAGGGAAAAATGTATGCACGGGCCACAAATCAGTAAGGAAAACTTACACACAATCCCTGAGCGTAAAAATGGCTCTCCATAGGAAAAATCGTTGGTGACAGTGACCGAACAGCTCCCAGCTTGCCGCGTGAATAACAACAACGTAGAACCCACAAATCAGCCTGTGAGGAAAGTATACAGCCACACCATCCGCAAATCCGTAGAGGAAAAACTGCATGGATAAAACCAGGAAAGTCCTGTGCATGAGAATGAACAAGAATTCCACTCCTGCGTGAGGGTGAATAGCCAAGGAAAAGAATGGCACCGTGGAGAGAATGCAGTGTCCGCTGGAGTGATGGCAGTGGTTTGCTTGCCATCGTGAGGTCAACCATGCTGGTGGAGTGTGCGTGTGGGAAAGGACTGACAGTCCTGCCACACTCCACTCCTAGCCATAACTGCCTCAACTAACAGCAGCAGTTTTTCATGGTGGTGGTTGGGTAAGACAAGGTGGTGACACATGGCTTTTTCCCCCCATTGGCCAAGGTTTGACATTTCCCCCACCCTTATCCTTGTGAAAATCATTCCCTTTTCATTATGGTTGCAGCGAGCATAGCTGGTCGGGTTCATTTTAATTAAAGATGCATATTTACATGATGACAACTTAATATATGTTGCATGCCCTGACATACCATCGGTGACAATGTAAATCCAAAACATAGCATAACCAATCAATGGTGGGGCCTTGGCCTTTAGCTCTGCACCATGATCATTACAATATATACATCATACACATCTAATGCATCGAGATCAAAACCGGGGTGTTACATGGTTAATGTGTGGTGCAAGAACTATATGGTGGGTTTGTGCAAGGGTAACATAAATTGCAAATTATATACATTATCAAGTCATTTAGAGAACATTCTTAACATGTTATGTAAAAAGAATCAAGTTCAAGATGAGAAAAGGTTTTCTAAGCTCTAACTTATGATTGTAATATATTTGATGCAATAAAATTTATTCCAGAAGTCATTAATAAAGTGACATATCTATTTTGTGGCATTTCAATGAAAATTAATAATTTTTGTATTGTATTATTAGGTATAAGCTTTTGTCTGCCAATTTTTTTAGGAAGCTTAACCCACTTTTCAAAGGGAGAAGGAGATGATGCACTCCATTTTCCAAAGGGAGAAGGAGAAAATGCACTTCACTTTTCAAAATAAAAGAAGATGTTGCATTCCCCACCTCCTTAAACATTGCAATCCAAGACTATATTATGGATATCCAGATTATGTAAAGATCCAAATTGGAATGGATATCGTAATTAAGTAAAGACCCAAATGTGAATGTATATCCTAATTATGGATTTAGATAGACTATATTGGATTACACACATGGTGGTAATACTACCCTTTTGAGAGGACTCCCAAATATTTTCCTCTTATGTAATAGCTATGGGGATGATCTAGACACATAGGATCAATATTGATTACTTCCAAGGATGGGATAAGGATATAATAGGGAGGATATCCTACATGTAATAAAAAAGAGGGAGGATATAACATTCAAAAAGATTAGGGAGGAGAAGGAAAAAGTAAAGCGATCATAAAGGTATGGCCGAGGAAGCCTTGGACTACATAACACTTTTTCTATTTTGGCAATGTATTTTAGATGTATATAATTTTCACAACCTTTTAAGCTTTTCTTTTGAATTTTGATGACCATTAATGTACTTATGAACTTGATTATATATATATCCATGAGTTTGTCATGATAATTTTTGTTCTTTATGGGAGATAATGTGTAAAAATGTACGATGTTTTACTTGCTTTAAAATAGCATTTCTATTCATGATGGATATATATTGAATGAATGCATGCTTAAAATAACACAAGGTAGCATAGGGCGTGGAAATCCTTGAATGTGTGAATCTGATCAAGAGAAGGAAGGTTGAGTAGTGAAGTCAATGTAAGGAAGATAAAAGTGAATAATATTGCAAGGCAAGGTGAAGGAGGAGCAGAAGGAGGAGCAGAAGGAGGATAAGTGTCAAGGAGGTTTGACTTATGGAGAAGGAACCCAAACAATGAAAGGACCCATAGAGGAATAAACTAATGATACAAAGGGTTGTGTTGGAGATTTATATTATGACAACATGGATAATGATGTTAGATTGTTCTTAACCACATGGGTCTTTCCATTGGTGAAATACAATCTCACCCAAAAAGGTGCACATAATCACCATCATCACATCCAACCATGAACAACTTAGAATAATGTTGCAATTAACCCTTGCATATAGGAGAAAAAATTGAGTTGATACAATTATACAATTTTAGAGCCAAGCATTAGCGCAAGATCTACTACCCTAGCAGGCTTAGTCACTGGCTTGTTAAATTCAATATAAGTCCAATTCACTTCTAAATTTTGGTAAAGACATGGGTGGAAACAATGGGAGTGGTAATTATGTTGAGTGAAAATTTAGGATCTACGACTCATTTGATGGTAGTGTCATCATTGTGTATAGATATTAAAAAGGGGCTGGAGATGTTGAAGGTTTATTCATTATATAAAGGCACATCATAGAGATAGAAGGAGAGTGATGGGTCCTGCAACAATGCCAACTTGGGAGAGAACTCCATTAATGCTCAAATGAGCAAGTCGTGATGCTTAAGACAACACTATAAACTATCCATGGTGGACATTTCAACATATTCTTTTGACGAGGCCTGGACTAGAGAATAGGGTAGCAAGGGGGAAGATTGTAGTAGAGGAGATAGGAAATTGATATGGATACATATTTTTATATTTTTTAAGGATACCTACTATATTTGATATTAAAAAAAGAGATGGTTGCAAGGAGATATTTAGATTACAAAATACAAAACATAGGGAATGAAAGAAAAAAAGAAAAAGAAAGGTCAACCATTGGCAAAAAACCAAACCAAAACATGTAAGGGGACGAATGATGATTCACTTGACAAAAAAAGTATATGAGCTATGTTCAAATAAATTAGTTGTTTATCTTCTTTGTTCATTGTTTCCGTATCACAAATTGTTTGAATACATCTCCCATATCCCAAGACTGCTAGTATTTTAATGACGATACTCTAAACCCAAGTAAGTTGGTCACCTTTTGTTAGTTATTCCACCCTCACGTTCTCGATTACCTCTTTGAACTATTTAATTTCCTCATGGGTGTATTTCAAATTATCAAAAGATACATGTTCATTGTGCTTGACTTCCATGGGGGCTTGAAAACAAAATAATGTAAAGTAAAATCATAAGAGGCATTACAAAATGCACCTACATATCCATTTATGTTATGACCCAACATTAATTAAAGATCATAATTATGATTTTTATAATAACATGTATAATTCAAAATATTGTGAAAATTTATTTTATAATATAAAATCTAATTTTCCTTTCACTTTATTATTAACTATACTAACTCTACATTCCCGGCTGCGGGTGACCAATCTGACGACCAGCAACACATCATGCCTCGGCATCTGCACCAGTCGCATGGTGACCATCAAGACCTCATCCTGTCCATCAACCTTGACTCTACAAGCCTCCAGAACATTTGACGTCCATCACGCATGGGAGAAGCTCGGCCCATCCCTTCAGCACCTGCGATGTGGGTTGGTGACGACTTGTTTTCTTCTTAGCCTTCATGGCTCTGCAGGAAAATTCATTATGCGTTGGTACCATAGCAGGGAGGAAGGTGGTTATGAACGCCATGAAAAATCAATTCGACATTTTGTGTAGTCTCCGCTCGGCTCTGAAAATTGTTGGGCTCTATGTGCGTCTGGTGGCTCTCTGGTTCATTTTCTTCAGCATCTCTCAGTCTATTAATTGTAGAAAGCGGAGGTGCAATCGGGTCACCATGTCGCACCAAAGAGGTACACCGAGAAGGGAAATATCGGGAAGAGGAAAAGCCTAGCAAGGTTGCAGCCTCCAAGTCATGGCCAACTATGAAACCCACATCTCTCCTCGGGTTTGCATCCTTGTGGAAGCATGGGAAGGGTGTGTCCTGAACTAGAAGTTAGCAACTGGCTAGGATGGTAGCCAGATAAACCATTACTGGATCATGAAAAACATGTTATGTAATTTGGTTGAAAAAATGTTCAGCAACTGGTCCGAAGCCCATGATTCCGTCCTCGCCATGAAAACTAGAATTGTTGATATAAATGCTCAGCTCACGACCATGGATAACACGTTTTCCTAGAAGGGAACCACAGGAATCTCAGGGAGTGGTGGGTTGAATGGTGCTGGAGGTGGCAGTGGAAGTGCAACTGGGGGAATGGTTCTCGCCATTCGTGGGGGAGGTGCCAGTGGGATCACGACAGGGTGCACAACAACTGCCCCTCATGCTCCTCCTTTCCCCATCCCCTCGACGATTGAGCCTCTCTTCAAGCGTCTGAAAGAAATGTCTGGCCCGAATTCGGAACAACATCAACAACTAGCGCAACTAGCCCAGGAAGCCGCCACGAACTCACCCACCCAGTCGTAGGATGAACGATGGGCCTGTCCCATCACTGAATAAATTTCACCAGCCTAAGGTTTGGTATTTTTGGCAGCAGAAAGGACCTTTCGTCCTAGGATTTTGTTTTGCAGGTTTTTTGTCAAGCCTATCCATGGCTATCTTTAAATTTGAACTCTCTATATATGTTTGTGTCTAAAAACTATGTCCAAGACTATGTCTATGTCTCTGTCTGATTTAAATTTGAACTCAATGTCTGTATCAATGTCTCTATCTCAGTCCCTCAGTTTCTGCAAACGGCCCTCAGTTTTGGCCAGGTTGACTTTTGTAAATTTTTCCTCTATATTTTAATAAAACTATGCATCTTACAAAAAAAAACTATACTAACTCTACATACTATTCTTATGGATTTAAACCTACAAATTCTTCAAAAGAAACCCATATTCTTAGATTCACTCAAACTATACATCACTTTTAACCCAATGCATTCCACATAAAAACATCCCACTCCGCTTTTATTTGTTACCCATTATGATGACTTGGCGGTAAGAAAACCTTTTGAAGAAAGTGTGTTACACAATTAGATTAAATTAACTTAGTGTAAGATTAGATTAAATTAAATTAGTGTGCAAAATTAAAACTAGAGAAGATAAAGGAAAAATCCAAGGAAAGGAGAGGGTTGTTGCTGCCATTTCTATTCTTAGTTCTTCATTTCATCTGTGTTTTGTGTGGGTTTTTCATAAACATCATTTTCTGGTTTATTTGTAACGATGGATCCCCAAGATGGAACACAAAATCCTGAGATAGTGTTAGCCTACAAGATTTTTGTGCAGAGGCATCTTGATGTTCCCCACATTGAAAAAATCGAGATCAAGAATGAGGTTTCCGATTCTATCAAGGCAGACGATTTGCTATTATTCTTTTTCCCTAAATCCTTGCTTCTCCTGTCGTCGTCTGGAAAATAATATTTCTATAGTCGTTGTTGTTGTTGATATCAGTTGGTTTTGTGTTCAAAACTAGTCCAAAAATGGTGAATTTATACAAGTCACTATGTGAAGAATAAGAGTGAGAGATAGATCAAGGCCTTTTACAAACCATGCCAGCTAAGATAGAGAAATAATTCAAGCAGCGTGATGAGAAGTAATTGTCTTTGTTTCCCTCTTTTCTATTTCTTTGATTCATGGAATCCTGTCTCTATTTTATTACTCTGTATATTTAAAATATCGATATAATTTACTCATAAACAATGACTCTATATATACTATAGATTTCAAAAGATAGCCATCTAAGTGTATTACCTTTGTTATTTTGTATCCTCCAAAATCCTAAATGTATGCTTATATTGATGCATTTTTCATTAGTTATTACATGTACCCAATGCAGACCATAGTCAATGAAGCTCTGATCATGTTGATAATGGTCATTTTGGGCCCTTTTGTTTGTCAGAAATGGCTCCAACAGACCCCAATCTATTTTCTTCCTATGGATGGAAACTAATCCTGTATATCATAAAACTTTCTAATAACACAAAACAAATCCTCTTGTAAATAAAAAATGAATTAAAAAATCCAGACTTAGTGGGAGGTTAGGGAAGGAAAGGGCGGACCACATGGCCTCTTCACAACCAATCGAAGAAGAGCTCTGGCATATCTAATTTTATTTACTAGTTACGCCTACAAAATAAATAAAAAATCCAAATTGAATAGATTTGACATAACACACTTGGGAGAGCAAAAGTTTCGAGAGCACAAGAGCCAATTGGAGAGGAGCTTCAGAAAACATTTAAAATCCTGGACCATGATCATTTAGCTTTGGTCATGAGTATCTGATCATGTTGAGATGCATCGATGTGAGATTATTACTGAACTAAATGATCAAAGAGGAGTAGGGGGTGGTGGATGCTACCCAATTGTCTTCGTTGATTCGAGGTTGTTCTGCAGGTCTTGATTCCTTAAATCTATTCAATGGGGAAATCATGCAAATCTAGCGAATTTGAAGCGTAGATTTGAAGGTTAGTTCTGTAGAAAATGTTTACAGGCAAACTTTAAACACCAGTAAAAAAACCCTTATTTTTTGTTCATTTTTTCTTAACTTCCTTTTTTGTTTGGTTGCAGTGTCATCACGTTCAACTGCTTCGAGAAACTATGTCCATGGAATTTTTGGTAGGATAATTTGTGGAGGGTGAGTAGATGGTGAAGAAAATCAATGGAAATATGTTGTGCATTCCCATTTCTGAAAGTATGTGACAAAGATAGGGAAAAAGTCTAATAACTGGGTGGGAGCCTCTTATGAAATTAAAACAACTGCAAGCAATTTTACATGGTAATATATAAGGGTTAAAGTCCATTTTCCTTGGATTCCCAACTAGGGAATTAAGTTTTGCACCACTATCAACCCAAAGGACATGAAGGATCATTATGAAGAGCTGATTTGTAGGAGAAATTCCCTATGTATTAGTGTAATTGTTTAAGCTTTAGCTATTTACTTTCCAACTAATGTGTGATTGTTGCCATGTGAAAATGTTAAATTTTTACAATTAAATAACATATTTGTTTTATTGAGATTACAAAGAGTTTGTCACCTAGGTTAGGAAAAATTACACAGTTATGCACTAGCAACATCAAAAAAGGGATAACAGGTTCCCTAAGAATCTTGTACGAAATGGAAACTGCACCCTTGGAAAAATTGTTTGACATAGGTTAGAGTGATAAAAAATTAATGGTGAATTTCCTGTGCTTTTGTAAATCTACTTTTTCCTTCAAAATATGGAACGAATATGAGTTGATTAGATACCTTAAAATATGGTATTTGACTTGAACAATGATACTCTTCCATTGAAATTGTGATGATATGCAAATTGAACGCCTTGGAAATATTTGACAAATTTTAGGTTTAGCATTACGTTCTCTGTATAGAATTGCTACATAACCTGCTAGCTCTATTGGGATGCTTCATTTAGCATTTTAACTACCTTTGAATGTGGCGAATCATCTCCCACAATTGTTGTAAATCTAAAAAATCCTATGTCTATTTATCTTGCACTTAAAATGCTCTACCAATATTTTCTCTTTATGCTATGAATTAATTAGTTCAAATTCACTGGGAACAATCTCCTGACTTGGTTTAGGAGCATTCTCCTGAAGGGGCTGACCATATTTGAAGCAAGGTCCTTGACAATGGAATATAGTTCTGTTGCTACCTCTAATCTTGGAT
>LPNX010313694.1:153634-226416 GCA_001517045.1 Pseudotsuga menziesii | reverse complement strand
GTTCTTGTAATTTCCTTCAATCGTTTTCTATGGCTCTTGGAGAAAACCCCCGTCTAGATGCACGGTCGTAGAAACTTTGACAATTTGAGTTGAAGAAGGTTTATATCCTTATTCCTTGTTATGTATTTGGTAGTCCTTGTTTCTTCTTTCCCAACGGATGATAATGCTTTGGCATCTGTGCTGAACTTGCAAAGGATTGTGCACTTACTAATACCTCTTCTAGTGAAAATAGAAGCTACCCTCGCCCTCGTTTAGTATACATAGCTTTGGATATGTGAATATATCTGAGAATGAAAACATAGAATAATTGTAGATGAGACCAGACAAGTTTTAAGAATGTCTTTTCCTCTTCTGGATCAAAACTTTCATGGAAGGATTATAACAAGGATGATTTGGATGGCAGGGTCTTGAAAAATTGGTAAAAACAAATTATCGGTGCCTTTCATTTCTTCCATGGCCACAACCAACGACCAATGGAAATTACTTCTTTCTCATCTACGATATCATGATTTTAAGTCTTTCCCTGTGGTGATTTCTCCCTTCGGGTGAAATCGTTTGCATTTGGGTGCTTGTATTCTATCCTTTGAACATAATTTTGCATAAATATGATAAATTCCAATTGAAACAGGTGGAAACATGAGGCATGTACATTATTTCAATTGACAAGTAATGCAATAGAACCCAACCTGTAGATTTGTGTATGAACTTGATCTCGACATTTGAACTAGTGCTTGCATTTAAAATTCATTGTGAGTATCCTTTCTCGAAACTTGGCACATTTGATTATTTGTAACCGACGTTTATTAATGCTCCATTCACTTCAGTGTTTGAATGCCCTTTCAAAACCTATGAGCTCTCTTCTTGGTGTTTTCCAATTTCCACTTTGAATATTGAGGTGTTTCCTTTATTTTCTGAGCATCTAACATTGACATTCTGTTGGATATCTGACCTCAAACAGGACGCTTAGCATTGGGTCTTCAACAATTGAATTTTTCTTTTTGTCTCCTTGAATGCACTTATTGTAGGATATGCTCAAACTTTACATGTCGGGGAGGTTTTGGAACTTTACAATCGCAGTTGCAGATGTGAAGCCCTCTTCGGTCACCATGGTGAGTGTGCTTCCAGCAAGTGTGCAGCTAGCAGCTTTGTAGCAAGGTAAGATTATCCATCATATTGTAATTAGGTGTGGATTTGTCCTATGATTCTTCTATCAATCCCTATAAATATAAACATATTTCACAATAGAAAATCGCCTAGCATCTACACCCTCTATTAGAAACCAAGATCCAACAGGTGCTTTGCTTATAGGAATTTGATATTGAGCTTGGTAAACCCACAGCTTAGTTACTTCTTTAATTGCCATGTACTCCTCATCATTAAGAGATTATCCTTCTCCAAGTACCCATATAGTTTGGCATATTTGGATTGTGCCACTATAAACTCTACCAAATGAATAAAAAACACTGCAATCAGATTTTGGATATAATTTAGTTACATTTACCATAAAGGGGCCTTCAGGGTCACAGTCTTTCATAGCTTGGAAAAGCGATGTGTCTTGGGACTTGTGTATATATGCTCTATCTTCTCAGCAACAACATCCTTTGCAGAAGGAATATGTTGCACCAGCATGTCTATGAAGCCGGTTGCAGATCCAAAGATAGAGCTGCATGGTAACCTCAGTAACGACCTCACATTACGTTTATATGCAGCATTACTAAGTGTCACCCCAAACTCTATTAGGGTAGTCTCCACACTATTTATGTGTTCACCAATCACTTGGATGTAAATTTTATTCTAAGGTTCAAGAACAAATTGCACAAATGAGAGTCTAACCTCTAGTTGGGGGAGGCCTTTCCTTAAAATTTCTAGTATCTGGATGAATATACAGGTCCCCAAAAGGCGGGATGCAAAACGAGATGCATCGAATGGAATTCCATGGAGTTTCACATAAATCTTGGCAAATGATTGCAAATAAAAGACCATCCTGCAGATGCACTTGCAAACAAACATCCTTACTTAGAGGTCAACACAAAATCTTCTTCGATGAACTTGTCCAAACCCAAGATAATAGTTACGAAGCGTCGCTTCTCTCAATACAGGTATGCAAATAGTCATTTGATTCAAAGGGTTTGATCTGAAATTTACTTATCGACATAACATAAATATAAAGCATGGTTTGTGCCCACTGAATATTGGTTTAGCTACAATGTGTAGGTGATCATGTTTGAATTAATGCAGAGATAGAGTCAAAATCAAATAAAAATATGTGCTAACAAGATCATATGTAAGAATTGCTAATTTTGACAACATTAAAATGTCCATCTTACTTACAATTTTAACATAAACTCTATTTGGGAATGTAATAATTACTAATTTTGACACCATTACGATGTCTAGCCTACCTACAATTTTAACATTTGAAATTTGTTGTACGAGACCTCTGACAGTGGAAGAACTTTATTGAGAATATAAGAATTTTTAATTTTGATAGCATTAAGATGTCAGAATTTTATTGAGAATATAAGAATTTCTAATTTTGACAGTATTAAGATGTCAACATTAGGATGTGCGGCCTACTTACAAATTTCAACTTTTGAAATCTGTTGTACAAGGTTCATCATCAGGATCAAAAAATGGATATATCAATAAGGAACAATTTAAAACTAAAAACTGTGAATTTTCTTGTAAGGGCATTAACTCAGATAGTTCTTAAAAACTAAAAACTGTTGTTATGGAGGGAAACTTCCTATGGATTTGGGGTACCACAACAGACAATATGACACCAGAAATCAATCTTTCCCAATATGCAAGAACAATAAGCAAATCTAACACTAAGGGATGTTGAATCATACCTTATTCCGAACGGTTGAAGTAGATCCCCGTTGAGCTTTTCCAATGCGATTGCAATCACAATTTTCTCTCAANGTGTGTGTGTGTGTGTGTGTGTGTGTGTGTGTGTGTGTGTGTGTGTGTGTGTTACAACTATTCTAGCATATATAATCAACCATGCATAAAAAATTAAACACATCCATGGATTCAATATTTGTATTCAAAATGCACATGAATTGGACAGGAAAAGATAATTCCATTAATAAAATAGAGATACAATAGTGACAAACTCTGTCGGCACTTCTACGAACCGAAGAAATCGATTCCTCCACCACTTCAATCCTCCATATCTCAATAGCAATCTCACAAAGAAAAGGCAAGCTTGGGAAGAAAATTATGTGTTCCAAGGGATAAAGGGAAGCAGACTCGAGTATAAGCAAAGCTAAGGCAACAATGGACTATAGTTTTCTTGCTCTTCAATTTCTCCCCTTCAATGTATCCAAGGGGTTCCTTATATAGAACTCCAAAAAGGTAATGGAGGGTTGAATATGAGCATTCTCAAGGCATTTGGAAGGCCAAGAGTCAAGTTATTCAGACTCATATGAGGAAAACTCCAAAAATATTTGGACTTATGCACACATTTCGATGTACATGGGTTTGAGGTAAAAAGTCGCATGTACACGCGAGTATAGCTTTAAAAGTTGCGTACAACAATAAACAGGTGTTTTTCAGGGATGATCTTGGAAAATCAAAGTATAATACAACTCCATGGGGTCTAAGGAGTCTGCAGAGGGACAGGGAAGGCCATAAATATGTGATCTACTTGGTGTGGTAAAATAAGCTATAACAGATGCTCCCTAATGTGTGAGGTTAGAGGGGTAACATGATGGTCGAAATACATTATAAAATCCATCTCAGAAGTGGAGTAATGAATACCAAGGTGGAATAACCAACCACTCATCAGTATGATACAATCATAAATCTCTGCATGTGACTGCAAATACATGTAGCAATCCCAGATACATAAGAATGCAATGGCCATGAATATGCATGATATACAAAGGGTCATGTGTGGTCATCTCCACGTACAATATATAATGGATCAAGATCTCCATAATGGATGAAGATATCTTATATACACTGGAAATACTGGAATCAGGATCACGAGAGCTGAAATGTCATGAATATTGGCACGATCAAGGAGCTAGCATATATGGAATGCCACCAACCTGGAAGGTCTTCTACGTAAACTGCTACGAGTACATGTCCTACTATGCGAATAGATGTGTTGAGGTCGAACATAGTAGTCCATCGTTTGATTACCGGTCATTGATGTATACCATTAACGGACACGAGATAATCCACCGATAATGAAAATGGGAATTAAGGTACATAGTGCAATCTAACAAGTATGAATAGATGTGTTGAGGTTGAACACTTGGAAGAATCTATCTATTAGTGGACATTGATGTATTCCCAAAAAACTGTCGATGGCGAGAGAACCTACAACTGATGGCTGTAAGTCTCAAGGCACTCAAATGACTCTAGACTCATATTCCAGAATAAATGATTTGAGGTCGATGGAATGGAATCCGCTGAAAGGGGGGCATTAAGGCATCCCCCATCAACCAAAACAAGGTACTCAGCAATGCTGTATAATGTGGAAGAACTCAATGAACAAGATGTGCATGAACTGATAACAATATTGGGAATGGTAGACATGCAAAGTCAAGATAATTGAGGAATGGCCAACTCAGGCTTCAACTTCCTTCGAACAAGATCATAAGGAAAATGGTGACTGAAGGTAGGAAGCATGGACTTGATATGAAAACTGGAACATCTCTGTGACACAGGAGGCATCAACAGAGGCTCCATGGGGACTGGAAGCATAACCAGTAGGTGGAGATAAACTCAGAGCAATGAGTACAACTCCTAAAGTCTAACTAATAACCCAACCAATGGATGTGATATACAGTGCTCTGTTCGAAGGTGACACGACTTGAATGCTGCCAAAGATAACATCTTTTGTTGTTTGAATTTTTATGTTTTTTTATTTTTTTGGACTTTTTTTAGATATTTTGAAAAGCTTGAAAAATAATAAAAGTGCTTTATAGTACATAGCTATGAGGAGACGAGTGTTAGGGACAGGAAATATAGTTCCAAGCAGTGGAACATACCTATGATAAATGCAACGAAACATGTGTAGGATAATGACACTCAGGGGAAAGGGGAAAGTCTCCTCTCAGTAAAAGGGCGATCAAGATGCAAAGGATATATAAAAAGGCTCTGCTTGTCTAGACATGAGACAAGCTCGGGCTATGTGGCTGATAAATTAAAGTCAGGGAGTCGGCATAAAGCTTAAGAAGGCAAGAAAAACTCATGAAATGCAATTACAACTTGACATATACAAGGGAGTCCCTATGGGAAAAAGTCAGCATAAAGTTTAAAATGAGTATGAAGCTCTTGCTCAAGGACATGGTGGAACTAAAAAAAGGGACTCCCATGACCTAAAGGAGATATCTCAGTATGGGAACCAAATGAAAAATAGGATCTAACTAGAGTATCCATGTATAGGAAATATCTACCATTCACACGATAACACTTCTAACATCAGCATGAAGGTTTTGTGATATCATGAAATGGGTTCATACCTAAGGTTATAATGAAACGGTCATAAGGTCATACAAAATGCATGTGGATGTGAAATCCTAACCTATATGTCAGTTCAGACATTATACCTGTAATAGGCACAAACGGATCAGAGAGTCAATCAAAACGCACTTAAAACGGGCTCCTACAATGTCATATTAGTCCAAATGGTCCAAAATGGTCAAAAACGGTCAAAAACGGTCAAAAACTATAGAAAGTGGGTAAAAATTTCAAATTTTTTTCTATAAACTAGTGAAAAAATAAAAAATTTCATACCATTTGAAAATTTTACCCATCATAGTGTTTTTGTATTATGAACTTCATAAGCTGATTCTGGGAACATCCTCCGAGGAAATCACTCCCCGTTTGGTCTAGGTAAATCCCCATGATCTACTCTTTCATTTGCATGTTTTTTTTTTGAATTTGGTGGTCAATTTTTTATTGTAGCCATCCAAAATAGTGAGTTTTCGACCACACAGAAATTGGGCCTTTTTCCATGTATAGGGCTAGGTATATGCAGAAAATACCATGATACCCGTGTACATACGCGATTGTTTCAAAAACAATCGCGTACAGGGCCGCCAATGACAAATGCAAGGTAAAAAATTGTTGAAACTCGACAATTTTTGTGTAGGATGGTGCTAGAGTGGAGGGAGCATGAACATGGTGATGTTGAAGAGGTTGTGCAGGATGATCTCATGGCTCAAAAAATGTTAAGGGCATGTGGACTATACAAGTTTTGGCACCTTGGAAGCTTAAGGGAAAATCCAAGGCTACTCTAGCTGCTAGTGGATTATTGGGATTTAGACTCAGAGACCTTTTAGTTAGATGGCATGCCTCTTAGCATTGAAATTGAGGACATATACTTTATCACAGGATTGTCCCACATTGGGGAGGTGGTAAACCTACGGTCTCATGGTCCAGGAGGTGGGCTCATTATAGATGAGTACATTGATGTGTATTGTGTCCCGGATACAAAGAAGGTTGGGAGTCAAATCCCGACCAACGCGATCCAAAATCTCAGGTTGAAGGCCATACTATTGACCTTAGACAGCATAGCGGGATTGGCATCTCTCCACCAAGATTCAAGGCCTCTGATTTTCTATGCGGTGGAGTGCATCCGTCCTACTATATATGACCGGAGTACCTCACTGCTGAGCAACATGAAACAACAGCTCACTGACTGCAAGATGGGGTGGGTGAGGAACTTCGGCTACAGAAGAATCTTGAGTGATTTATTTTTTGAGCAAGTGCCGAGGCTAAGCCCTAGAGTTGAGATTCCCCCACATGGAGTTCAAGATCCGGCTCAGATACGCTCGAAAAATGTGATGCGGAGACTAGGAGGGGGGTAGGTGTTCAACCCCTACCCAACAGATTTCTTTCTCTAGTGGCATAGACAGATCATCGCCGTAGATGACTATCCCTATGCAGGGATCGACTTTTGTGGAGATCCAGACATGCCCATACCACTAGGCTCTGCATATGGAGATATAGATAACAAATCTCGACTCCAACTTGTTTTTTGAATTATTAATTTTTTTGTGTTTTTTAATATATGGAATTAAAAAGACATGTTTTTGGTGTGGTGACACATAGTGATACTATGTCATGTACATGCAGATGTGGGACCACAATGTCCAGATGGTTTCCCTCATCATTGACGGAGGGAAAGAGGAGATGAGATCATGGGTGTGGATGTGGAGTGTATGCTCCAAACAATTCACACGAACTTCGTTCGTTTGACACATAGGGTTCCCATGGCGCAAGTCGAGGACTTGCCTGAGGCCATGAAATTCCAGGTGGTTGGAGTACCATGGGAATGGGTTTGTTTATTTCACCAGCTAGCTAGAGTTGTAGTGTGCTACCATGATTAGTACCCTCCTCCCCCACAGGATTGGAAGCTTGGGGTGTATATTTTTTTGTATGACCATGTAGTATATTTTGGTAGCTTGGAAGCCCCATTTTTGTATATGACACTTATGTATTATGACACCAAATGTTCTCAAATTGTAGTTCAAGAAACCTGACATGCAAGAACCTTCGTAACAAATTCGGATCCCTAACATGATATAATCCATTAAGTTGTGAAACCACTAACTACGAATCAAGACGTACCTCAAGAGAGTGAACACCATGTGAAACGACATCATGCAATAAGTCGATAATGACACTATACCTTGCAACATTTTTCGATGAAGGCCGTAAACAAGCCTCTCCTGAAGAAAACACTTGACACGTAGGAGTATAAATCACCCAAGCAGCTGAAGCTGAGTTTTGAGTGTGGCAGCTAGCACCATCAGCAAATCCTACATAAACCGAAGACTCCGTCGACATCTTCCATAACAAACGGAAGCTAGTCAACAAACTCAATCACCACAAGTAGACCAAAAACTATGCTATGCATAAATGTACAATAATATACAACAAGTCTGCCTCGACTGAAAATCATGCATAGTACTTCTTAAGATAGAGCCCATTTCTAGGCTCTGCCAAGGTTGTCCCTTCATAATCTACAAACTCGTAGGCACCTTTATCCAATACACGCTTGGCAATGTAAGGCCCATTCCACATGGGATTAAACTTTCCCGCCCCCAAGGGTTCCTTAGCTTGGTCCCACAAAAGAACCAAGTCACCTTCACTAAATCTCCTAGGACGGACAGACTTATCATACTGGGCCTTAACACAACGCTTATTAATCTCAAGAGCCACTAAAGCATCTCGACGCTGCTCCAAGTGGACCAAACACTCTTCCAATGTAGAAGTGTCTGTTAAAGTATCCAAGGCTAGCTTCAAAGAAGGGATTTCGCATTCAACCGATAAAACTGACTCCACCCCATGCGCAAGTTGATAAGGAGAAAAAATGGTGGCAGTCTTAATTGCGGTTTTATAGGCCCACAAAGCAGGATATAACATGATGTGCCAATTAGTCTTCCTTTGTGCGATGGTTCGTTGGAGAATGGACTTAACTGACTTGTTCACTGCTTCAACCTATCCATTCGCTTAAGGATAGTAAGAAGATGAATGCTCTTGCTTATACCCTAACTTCGAAGACAACTCTTCCATCATTTTGTTCTGAAAGTGCCTACCATGGTCAGTGAAAATCTCTCTTAGAATTCCAAACCGGATGATAATCTGGTTAAATATGAAATGCGCGGTTGTCTCACCATCGGATTTAACTGTGGGCATAGCCTCTGTCCATTTCGTGAAATAGTCAACAACCACAATAATATGATGGTGCCCCCCAACTGAAGCTAGGTTGCAATCCATAAAATTGACCTCCCACTTGATGAAGGGACTGGCGGTGATGATCAGATGCAAAGGAGTAGGATGAGAGCGCATATTGCCTGCAAACACCTAGCAGAGGTGGTGCCTCTTGACCGCATTAATGCAATCTTAAATATGGAGGGCTAAAAATATCCTGCTCTCAAAAAATTTTGGGCTGTAGAAAGCCGAGATAAACGACCACCACACGCCCCTCCATGGAAATCATTCAACACAACCTCAGCCTCCTCATGAGTTAAGCAACGACGTAAAATGGAATCAACCCCACAATGATAGAAAGTGTTATCCATAATGGGGTAATTCTTTGATACATGACGTAATCATCGACGCTCATCCCATGAGAGGTGAGAAGGAACCTTTAAGGTTTTCAAGTAGACAATGATGTCCCCATACCATGGGTTAGCAGTTGAGATGAGAAATATGTGCTCATCAATGAACGATTCCTCATGAACTTCTCCTTCATCCAAACCCAGAAAATCAGAGATAAACTCAACAAAAATCAATGACTTCTTCGAATTTGTTGAAACAAACTCGAGGTCAAACTCTTGCAATATCACAATCCACTTATTGTATTTTCCCCCTATCATCCTTCGAGTGAGGACGAACTAAAATGGATTAATGTGAGCTACAACGAGAGTTTGGCAAAGAAGGATGTAATGTCTCAAATGTTGAACCTCATGGACGGTAGCTAAGGCCAAATTCTCAACATGGGTATAACAAAGCTCTGTGTCAATAAGGTTTTTGATAAGATAGTAGATGACATGCTCCTGAAGCTATTCATCCTCTTGAACCAATACCATGCCAATCGTCTCTTGATCCGTGACCACATATATCACAAAGTCATGGCTATAGTCAGGTGGACTAAGCACGGGGGCCGATGGTAAGGATTTCTTCAAAGCATCGAAAGACTTTTGGGCTCGCTCATCTCATACAAATAGAATGTCTTTCTTTAATAAATGCATGAAGCCTCTGGTCAAATTGGCAAAATTAACTACAAATATTCACAATAAGTTTGCCATTCCTTGCAAATACTGAAGATGTCTAATGTTATGCCGGGGAGACAACTGAAGTATTGCCTCAACCTTCAAAGGATCGACCCTTATACCCTCTCTAAAGACAATGACCCTAGCAAGTGAACCAACCTTCACGCAAAAGATGCACTTATGAGTATTTAACTGAATTTGATAACAGCGTCATCTTTCGAAAACCAAAGGCAAATTATAAGGATGACGCACCCTCAATCGAGAGTGAGCAGTTAAGTCATCCAAATACACTTCAATAATATTTTTAAGTTCATGGAAGACAAAGGCGTTGAAACGTAGCTCCAACGTTTTTAAGGCCGAAGGGCGTTTTTCGGTACGTAAACGTGCCCCAAGGACAAATAAAAGCAGTCTTGTGTTGGTCCTTGGGTTTAATTTGGATCTAAATATAGCCATAGAAGCCGTCCATAAAGGAGTAAACTTCACTCCCCACACACTCATCCAAGATTTGATCAATAAATGGTGTAGAGAAATTATCCTTAGGATAGGCTCGATTTAAATCTCTGAAATCAGTGCATATTCATATCGTTCCTTGCTTCGTATCCATCGGAATGGAATTTGACACCCACTCCATCAAGGGAACGGGATAGATGAAGCCAACTTTGAGTAAATTCTCTCTCAAACGTTGTCAAACAAGCTTAGCATCTGGGTAGGTTTTGATTTCATGCTCGACAATGCAAGGGTCAATTCCTGGCATTTATTCATATGACCAAGCAAACACATCTTGAAATTATTTAAAAAGCTCGATGTACTCTTTAATCTCATCGCAGGAACAATGCACCCCAATGTACACATTTTCAATCTTGCCAGGAATGCGAGAAATATTGATAGGTATATTCGGTGACAAGTTAGCCATGTTCCCTTCAACATACTTGTTAGGAGAGCCTAATGGGACCACGAGCCTACCAATTTTCTCACTAAATATCAGCTTAAAGTCATCATGCTCAATATCATTAAGCTTAGGGAGGAAATAAGATCTATGATGAAACTCTCCCCAAGGTTGTTCTAGCCTAGACATAGCCTTAAGAATAGCCTCGTCCGATGGAAATATGTCATTGAGGAAGTCATGTGAGTGAGATGACGCATAAGGGTCCTTCTCTTCCATCCGCGAAGAGGAAGGACTAGACTCTACAACTGAATCAATATTAGCTTGATAAGCCACCATAGTTGTAGGAAACGTCATGTCCATCTCAGTAGGTATAGAAACTTCCCTTGAAGTACTTAGAGAAGGGAGAGTCCAAGGAGAGTCCAAGGATCCTCCATATGCGAAGTGTAGAAAGAAATTGAACTCAATGACATTGAAGCCTTACCAAGACTAGAACCAATCATAAGGATGGGCGCGACACAAATAAAAGTTCCCATTAGCAAAGGATACATGCCTACCAAAATATTCTCGGTTGTCGGCTGAGAATGATCGATAATCGGGATTGAAGATCCCGACGATGCTTTCGAACTAGAATTATCAAAGGATCTTTCATCGATCGTCACAAATTTCCCATCCAAAGGAAAACAAACCACCTGGGAAAGTGACAACGTGTCCTCTTTCATATTGTAAATCCAGTTTTTACCTAGTAAAAGATTATTGTCAAGGGGTGCATCAACCACCTCAACCTCGATCGCAACGGTCTTCCCTCCCAATTGGACCTCAAGGGAAGGAAGAATGCCTTGTGGCCAAAACGATCTTCCATCAAACGCAGTTAACATGTTTCCTGACTTAGACAACGCAAGAGAACCCAACCCCTTCCAATATGACAAAGACATCATAGAAGCCGCAATGCCCTCATCAATCACCGTGCACTTGATGGTGTTGTTTAGACACTCTACATGCATCAAAAGGGACACATAGTAAGGTAAGCGAGGTTGGACTCCATGAGTTTCAAATTTGATCATAGAAGGAGAGCTTCCATCATCCACCCCAAGAATAGACAACAAGGATTTCCTTTGCGAAGAAAAAGTCTGAAGAACTTTTAATGCAGACATCGCATAAGGAGTTGGCCCAAATCCTCGATGATAGAATAGTTATGGGCAGGTCGAGCATTAGGATTGTGCCCCAAACGCTTCAAGACTCCCTTCGGAATGCGATGCGGAGCTTTAGGCTTATCACTAGGTTTTTCAATATGCAAAGAGCTCTCAGGTGGATTAGGTTCTTTTCCTAGGTCGGGTTGTGACGAACCATAATCTTTAGAATGAGTCACAACATTCGTATCATTCACCATGTTAATCCATCCATGGCCACTAGCGGTATCTGGTGGGTTTGGAGCGCCACCAGAATCACTACCAAGATCCACGGTCCTCGAGTTCATATTTTGATTTTGTGTCAAAGGATTTACTAGCACAGCTGGGACCTGTGCTATGAACTTCGAAGCATCTTCCATTCGAGGGAACAAGTGAGTGAGGTGATCATCCCCACATAGCTTACAAGGAAATTTGACCTTACGCTTAGGTTTCTTGTTCCCCCTAGCATTGTTGTTGTTGTTGTTCTTGTCATTATTGTCATTTTCATTCTTATTCCCACCCTTTCGATTATTTTTACCTTTCTTTTTATTCCGCCCAAGTTGCTGGTTACCTTTCTGGTTCGACGATTGCACTAAAAGTACCTCCATCGTTTGGGTAGGTGTTATCAACCCAAATGACACTTCTCCGTCTGAATGTCGACATTCTTCATGTTGGTACACAAAAGGACATATTATGATTGAAGTTTTCCAAAACACTATAGATGGGCATGACTTGGGATGCATTTACCCTTAAACCAACTTGCTATATAATTTTTTAAGTGTTGATTTGCGTATGTGACTATCTCCATTGCAACTTGCGTATTGTACGCGACTATCTGCATTGCAACCCGCGTACATCATCGTACGCGGGTTTCCTTTGAGAAACTCGCGTGTAATACATGAGTTTTCTATATCAATAATCGCGTACACCTTAGTTTGACCTTAAAAAATATAAAACACAATTAATTGAGACTAGTTGGGCCCTAATCCTTAACTATCCCAACTGTTTCAACCACCCCAACCTTTGAAATCACTCTATTTCCCAAAATATCAATAGAGACCTTGGGGAGGGTATTAATCAAAGAAGATTGGAGAGCAAAGTTATGCTGGTGGTATATCTTCAGAAGTCTTGGAGCAGTAGAACTCAGAGTCCTTTGGTTGCAGAGGAGTCCTTGTCTCAGAAGCTAGGTTTTACTCTTATCTCATTCATTGATTGTTAATAAAGAGAATTCTTCTTCCAACATTGTGTTGAGCCTATATCATGTATTGTGGTTAATGAATGTATTTGATTATATATTTGATATATTGTTTATCTAACCTCTTATATATACATGCATTAGATATTACTTGGAGAATTTTCTCTTTATAGGTGAAAGAGGTGCATCCCTGGAAGCTCTAGAGAGAAGAGGAGTGGGAGAAGATCAAGCTTAGATCAACCGTCGGTAATCAGGTAAGTCAAGACTTTCTTCCTATTCCATTTCTATTCTTTGGTAAAGTTGATTGTCTGCAAGGTTAGTAGTAAGTTGGTAACCCTAGACCCTAGGTTACAAGGGTGCTTAATCCTAAACAATAGAACTAGCGACTCCACTGGGGAGTCCAGCCTGCTATGGGTTAGTCCTGTAGATACTTGCCCAGTCTTTTCTCTGATTCAATGTATAGTTTTATATCCTGGCTTTCATTTGAAGTAGTGTTTTAGAGACCTATACTATTTTTTCTTTTTGAAAAATTTTTGTTGTGTACACGAGTTGTTGTGATACACACTCGTGTACAACAATTTGTATACACGGGTTGCTCTATTGAACAGTCATGTACAATACGCAGGTTTCTCTATTAGACAGTCGCGTACATCTTTTAGCAGCAATTTTTTTTGGGTAGGGTTGCTTGTCCCTGTCTTATTTGGATTTTTCTCTGCTTTGGGGTCTTCTATTGCTCGCATTTTGCTGTAGGCCTGAAAGTCCTGCTCACCATAATTTGTGCTTTTCAGTTAGCCCTTGATTTTTTGTTATTTGAGTCTTTTTTCATTTAGCAATTTGAAGTGGATTATTTTGTTTGGGTGATAGGTTTAGTGCTGTGTATATGAATCAGTGATCAGGATTTTAGATACCTTGTACTCTGTACTACTTTCAAGTAGTTTTAGTTTGTCACTTGCCCTTTAATGTTTTTAGTGGATTTCATTCATTGTTTCTTCCCAAGCTAGGTGTTTTCCAAGTCTCCTCCTTAGGTGGTTGAATTTGGTTCTTACAAGTCTGCTATACTTCATATTGCTTGCTTTATGGTTTGATTATTCAAGCATACTTAGGAAATTTTGCATTTAGGTGCATAGTAATTTTTGAAGAGTCTGAAAAGTGAAGAAAATACATTGGAAACATTTGCATTTTATATCGTAGTTTTATTTTCAGTATTTTCCAATAAAATCTCAAAAATTACAAAAAATAAGTCTTAGTCTTCTCATACTTAGTTGTAATTTCATTAGTTCATATCTACAAATAGAAAAAGAAGCTTGATTTAAGTAGTTATAATTTGTTTTGGAATTCATTTTATACACCTTTTTACTTTTTTTATCAAGTCTATAATATCATAGTCATTCATGCCACTTATCCTCTGACTAAGAACAACCCTTAAAATGAACGCTATAATTTAAAATTTATTAATAAGTTTTGTTTTATAGGGTCATACACCTACTATCTTAGGCTAGACTTGTGGGATAGGAAGTGTAAACTCCCCACAAGTACTTAAATTTAGACGTAGTTGGCCAATCGATAGGTAAATCCTTCTCTGTGTTGATAGTATCCGGGAAGCTCCTCTCAAACATGAGTTAAACACGAGGCCACGTGGAGGCTTGGACTGGGAAGATAACCCTCCGATTCCTTCTCAAAACGTAGACCAAGGTTTTTGCGCATCAGGGGATTCTGTCCTAGACAGAGTTTCGAGCTTTGCACCCTTCCCATGCTACGAATTAGGGTTGTGACTGTCCCCCCAGACTATTGATATAGTTAAGGTAGCCTTTAGTATCTTTGACATCTAGGGTTTATACACAGGTAAACCGGAAGATTATTTCTGGTTCACCTTGGACGGGCTTGGAAGGTAAACCTTGTTGAAAGTGTAGGAGGGAGGTGGGTGATTCCTCTATTTGTGCCTAAGAACCTCTTCAAGGATGCCAGGAAACTGTCTTTCAACTTTCTTTGGGAAAGCATATCTTATATCCCTTGTGATTGTTGAGACTTTTGGAAATTTTGTAGTGATTTCTCTGTGGTTTTTCTGTGTTTAGCTGAGCTTAGGGTGTGAAGAGTCAAATTTCCTTCTTTTATGAGATATTTCCTCCTTTTATGAGCTATCTCAGAGCTATCTTCAAGATTTCTTCCTTTTATGAGAGATTGATGATCTGAAGTGATGAAGAGATATTGATGGATCTCTGCCATTAATTGAGGTTATTATCAGTCCCTAATATCAGTATGCTAACAGTTCCAAAGTTTCTGTAATGTTCTAATAGTTTTCCATTACAATGTCTACCTCAAATTCTAGTTTTCTATCCTTGTAATGAAGACTAAATTAATGAGTAAAGATCTGAAACTCCTGTGATATTGAATTCAGTAATTAATTCTCTAAAATAATGTATTCTTACCTTTCTGAAAGTATTATAAAGTTTTTAGCAGATCCAATTTACTTTGGAGAAGCATTTACACACCCCAGCTAGAAATGCATTAAAAAATGACTGGTTTTAGATTTTGAATGCGTTGAAGGACTTAAACCTTTTTGATTTTATTTCTTTCACTTCTGAGCATTCATTAACTTCACATTGAACACCTTCCATGTCTGAAACTGAGTTTTATTAACCTTCTCCATATGTTTGGAAGACCCAGAACTCGAGCCTAGAGTGCAGTCCAAGGGACTAGTTTCCTAAAATTCCAAAATCTGTTATTTATCTGCATAAACCTTTGTATACTGTAATATAACTTTATATAAGAGCCATATTCAATTTCCCCAATCCCCTGGTTGAAAGAGGTTGAACTACTCTTCCTAGTTTCACAGTTTGGTTGCCTAGAAGTGTGGAAGTAGGTTTCTGCATAGGGGATTCTGAAACCTAAATGGCACCAAATATAATCTGTTAGGGAAGAGAAAATTCTATGTCTGAAATATCTTTGGTTTCTTCCTGCTACTCACTTCTCTTGCCTGCAAAATTTCCCAGAAAAAACTCCTGATTTGCCTTGTCCGAAGAGGCTCTGAATGGTTTGATTCAAAGTTCAGAAATTGTAATTTAAATTAAAGAACTAGATAGTGTTCAGGTCTGCACACCAGACTTGGGACATCACAGTGGTATCAAAGTTCTTTCCTTGGATCATCCTGCGGAAAGAAATCTCTCACTGAAGAAATTTGCATCCATATCATACTATGATGATGACTATGATGAGCAGTATGAAGAATACTGCAAAAGATATGAAGAAGAAGAAATCCTCTATGTTGATGGAGGCATACTAAAAAGTGAATATGTTGAAGACTAATGGACATCAAATGGGGAAGAGATCAGACCTGATTCTCCAATGGTTAAAAAAAACTTGGCAGAGATCATTGAAGCATGTGAGAACATGCCTCATTGCTACAAGGACTATCTAGCTTTGGGTAGGAATATTTGTGCAAACCTTTATTTTGGAGATTATATTTATTTCAAGTATGGATTCTGGCCCAAGCATGATTATGAGCAAAAAGAAGAAGAAGGAACCAAAGGTGAAGATTCCTCAAAGCCATATGCATTTTCAAGATGTAAGTGTTTGTTTGGTTTTTCTTCAAACAGAGATTCTGAATATTGTGACATGAGTACCCCTAAATATGGAAAAGTCTCAAGTTGCTTGGGGGAGAATAAAAATGAGGAAGAGGAAGATATCCATGAAGTGAAGTGCAAATCACTACAATGTGGTTGCATAAGAGAAGAAGTTGAAGAGGAATGCACTTCAAGTTTCTTGGTGGATGATCTCCAGATCAATGCTCAAGGTTTTGGCTCATGTATGGGTGGTGAGACATCTTTTGGATTAGATCCAAAATAGGTACACAAATCAGAATTACAGTCACCTTCTGAGCCACATAATGAAGATGAAAACAAGGCCACGCCGCTTGGGTGTGAAGCAGAAATTTTGGTGAAAGAGCAGGCCACCATAGTATCCGTACAGGAAAATGGTAATTTAAGAACATGGATAATAAAATTTCTAATTTTTGCAGCAACCATGTACACCCGCAACCATCTGATCCATGTAAATATAAAAAGTCTTCACTTGCATCTGAGGACTGCAAAAGGAAGTCCACTTGTGAGGGAGATAAATTCACTCCCAATTTCCCTGTTGGTGATCACACAATTAGTGAAAAGAAGGGTGATATTGTCAATGGTGATAATATGGTGAAGGAACATTTTGGATCAGATCCAAAAAAACAAGAAATATCGGATCTGAATTCATCATTTGAATTTCCTAATGAAGTGGAAGGCAAGCCCCCACCAGCTGGATGTGAACTAGGAAATTTGAAGAAGATAAATCTGATGCAAAGGGAGGGACACAGTTCAGAATGTTGGACACTATTGCAGCATGATGAAGCTGAAATTCCAAGGCTTGAGATGCTTTCTGATTTTTATACAGATCACATTTCATTCCAGCATTCAAAGATACCCTCCACTTCACATCATAGAAGTGAGTGTGCAAAAAATTCAAAGGCTGGCCTGTATGTTGAGGATGAGTTTTATGTGGTGGATTCATGCCATAAGAAAAATGGGCATATATATCAGCTATTAGAAGAAGAAACCTTGATGGAGGATATTCTTGGTGAGCCACATTATTTGAGTGGATCACTAAAGGAGGACAGAAATAATCTTAGGGAAGCCATGAAAAACTTTGTTGACATCAATGCCTTGATGTCAAGATGTTGTTGGCAAGCTTCTGGTGGAGATATGGAAGGAGAAGCCTTTCTGGAGGAGTGCATAGCATTGAAAAAAAGAATAGCCAATATGAAGGAGAGATATATGAACTTAATATATGATAGAGAATATCTCCTCATGGTGGCTAAAATGTACCATAGTGCACTCAAGAAGGAAGAAGAAAAATCAGAAAATATCACTAATAAGTTGGAGATCACCAGTAACTTATTGAAGAGCACACACAAATCCCTTCAAGATTCAAAGTTACAGATATTTCAACTTCAGAAGGAGTTGAAGGTGTCACACCTTTCATGTTGCATGGAAGGAAATGTTTTGGGTATAATGGAGGAACCTCACATGGAGGACATCCATGAGGGAGGAGCAGATTTGTAGGTGCTTGTGAAAATCTATGAGGAAGAAAATCTGGGCCAAGCACTCATTGAGATTGAGAGGAAGGATGAAGTGTTCTTATCCTTTAAAAATATGGCTAATCACATTCAATATGGATTGGCAAATAAAATTCATTGTTCATCCATTGATTGGATAGATAGAGGCACCTTGGAAATGAAGACCTTGGGAGGTACAAAATTTTATTTCTACAATAAATTTTTTGTTGTGACTGACATTGTATTGACATGTGAACAGAAACAAAGACTTATTTTGCATCTATTAGATACCTCCCATACACATGCACATGAGGTGCATTATGATTTGCATGTTCTTGAAGAGTTTGAGGTCAATCAATATGAAGACCAAGCACTTGCATGGTTCCTAAGAGATTATGAGTTTCCTCTAGGAAAATGTTGTACAATTTTGGAGGAGGAACATGATCACACTGTCACTGAGAAAACTAATGGAGGAAGTTGTGGATCCATTATCTTGATGGATGAGCAATGTGGGGATTTGGCTCACAATTCTTCACCTCACACTTATATTTCAGCCACATCATATGGGGATGAAAATTGGGTGAAAGGATTTTTTTTGTTGATGCCACAAGAGGAGAATGATACTTCTACTCTTCAAGTTGATGGATTGATGGTCAAGCCATGTGGTTTGACAAGTGCATTAGTAGTGGTTGAATTATTCCCACTTGAATCATTCAGCATGAAAGTTTGGCAGTCCATTGATTGGGTGGCTAGACACATACTGATATTAAGACATATTCTTCATTGCCTGAAGAATCAACTCTTTCTTCTCTGATTCTTTTCCTTTCTAGTTCATCATCTTCAGCGGTGTGAGCATGCCATCTTTTCTTGTTGGACTTCTTGTTGTAGGATCCTTTGTTTCTGGGACAATCTCTAGAGTAGTGTCCCTTCTCATCACATGTGTAGCATCTAACACTGAATAAATCTCTTCTCGGTTTCCTTTGTATTTTGTGATGATGGTCCTCCCTCTTGTTGTGATTTCTTCTAGTGTGGAATGTGAGAGCTTGATCTTCAGTTGTTCCCATTTTCTCTTCTCTTGTTATGAGTTGAGCTTCTTCTTGTGTGCATTCTTCCCAAAGTCTGCTAAAAGTGATCATCTTCTTTCTTGCACATATTCCTTGAATGAATGAATCCCATTATCCTAGGAGACCATTCAAGGTGGTCATAACAATATCTCCTTCTACCTTCTCTTCGACTGCTTCGAGTTGTTTCTTGATTTGGGCAACCCTTGCGAAGTATGACTGCATGGTATCTAAGTTTGGTATCTTCACATTCTCGAGTTGATTCCTTAATGTCATCTTATTATTGATGTTATTCCCTTCAAATAATGTTGACAAAGAATTGAAAATTTCCTTGGTTGTCTTCAAGGATGGCACATGAGGGATGAGATGATCCTTAATAGAATTTGCAATGATTCTCTTAGCTTTGACCAAGTTCTTTTTATGGATAGCCTTAGCTTCATCTCCCTCTGGATCTAGAACTTCCTCACTGATACTTGTCCAAATGATTTTCTTCAAGGATCAAGGAGATCCTATACTGTTATAGCTCAAAATGACACATCTCTGCCTGTGACCATTTTCCCATGTTTCCATCGCATGTCGAAACTTCCATGACGAAACTTCATGAAAGTCACTGAAAAAATACCTAACTTGGAGGACTCATATATTGAGTTATGTAACTCCGTTTGACCTCATCTTTACACCATTAGAAATATATTTCAGTTAGCTAAAACTTTCTGGAAGACACCAAAGTCTAAAAAGGCCCAGAATTACCCTAAAAATGAGATTTTCTATGAATATGCGAGTTGTCTTAAGGAAACCCACATATTGTACGCAACTTTCTATATATAATACTAGTGTATGCCCTAAATACGCGACTGATGTCTCTGCAACCCACGTATTCATGTCAAAAATACATTTTTCGAAGTTTGGGTGGTTATGCAACCGACTCCTTCAGTTGTAAGTACTTTGTCTTCGACCCTCTCTTCAGAAACATATAAATAGAGGTAGGGAGATCTCTGAGAAGAGACTTGAATTTTTACATTGTCATGCTGGAGGAATTGAGACTCTATTTCCCCCACCTTTTCCCTAGCAATAATCCCCTTGTGTTGCAGAGCTTGGAGGTTGAGTTCCTTGGAGAAGAGAAGCAGCAGAATCAGATCAAGGTTTTGTGAGGTGCCCAACTTGAAGAGAAGGTATATTTGTACTTGTTTTCAAGATTAATAAATATGTGATGTCCTTATTCTTCCCAAATTATTGTTAAATGTATGATTGAATCTCTGTTTATGATCATATGATGATGTTAGTCAGATCATTATTTCATGTTTATTTGATTATTATTGCTTTATATGTTGTCATATTGGTTTGAGGAAGGTATAATTCGTTTTGCAGGTCTTGGAGCAAAAAGAAGATTGAAGGGCTGCTTGGATCAACATTCATTTGGCTAAGGTATGAACCATTCTAATCTCTGAAACTTGCTTATATATGCTTGCTAAACATTATACATCCACCTTTCAACCCCAGTACGTTGATGACCTCTTAAACCCTAGCCATATGAAACTTTCTTTTACAACAGAACTGGAGACTTCGCTGGGGAGAGCCTTGTCTATTTGGGGTTTCTCTGACTTTTTTTCAGTCTTTTGCAGGTTTCTAGATCCTTCTTTCCACTTAGGAACACCTTCTAAGTCTGATATTACACTTCCCCTGCCTTCCTAAGGCAGTTTTTGACCTTTTTGGGGTTTTTTCCCACCCATACGTGAGTTGCAGATTGAACAGTTGCGTATCTGGTATTTATACACGAGTTGCTTTACGGTCAACCCGCGTATGGTACACGACTTGTCGGTAGTGAAACTGGCATATGCCTCTTTAAATAGTGTTTTTCCTCTCTTGTGGTTTTTTCTTCTGTTTAAAGGTTGTTTGGTAGGTCTTTTGGGGTCCTCTGCAGGTGCATGACTCCAAGGAGTTAGTGTCATTCCTTTTGGGTGTTCTTTATCTATGTGGTAAGCATTTTTATAATATTAGGGTTTTCTCTTTTCTCTTTCCCCCCACCCCCTTTGATTGGCATGATTTTTGGCTTATGTTTCTAGTCAGCCTCTGTTAGTGATCTTTGTCATAAATAACTACTTGGAGCAATTTATTATGCAAAAGAAAGAAAGTTACATGAGCTTCTCATAATCGATCAACTAGCTAAGGACCCTCCATGCTCTTTAAATAGAGACCATGGACCAATCGGGTGTTAAGCCACGGATCAATGGTAGGTATGATCCAAGAGAAGTTGAACCGTCGGATTACTCTATGTCTAGAACATATCGTGACCGTCGGATTAAAATATTTACAAATGCATACTAATGCATACTAAAGAAATACACTTTTACCTAACGAATATATTACACAAGTTGATCTTAACTAACTCCTAAGTGTCTAAATATCCTAACATCCCCCCTTAAGAACAACTTGGGATAGGATTGAATGATTTACAAAAGTGACACTACTAGGAGAAGGAAAGAGACATTAGAGCCTATCCCCCCTTAATGACACATTCCTGAACTCCTAACATAGACCGAAGTTTAGAAAACTTCGCTTCTGTAAGAGACTTGGTGAAGACTTTAGTGGGTGTGCGATTAACTATGTAATTTGCACAATTTATGGCCTCAGCCCAATATTGAAGACTTAGTCCCTTAGATTGGATCATACAATTAGCCATTTCTTTTAAAGTGCGGTTCTTCCGTTCAGCTACACCATTTTGTTGTAGTGTATATGGAACAATGTGTTGTTGTTGGATTCCTTGTTCAGTGCAGAAAGTAGTGAACTTGTTGTTAACATATTCTCCTCCATTGTCAGATCTTATCTTAATAATTTGATGACCAGATTGTTTTTCAACAAGGGCCTTGTAGGCCAAGAACATGTTAAATACTTTGCTCTTAAGTTTTAGGAAGTAAACCCAAGTGCGTCTGGAGTAGTCATCATTGAAAGTTAAGAAATATTTGAAACCATAAAAGGATGCAGATGGAAGAGGACCACACAAGTCACTATGCACAAGTTCCAAGGGAACTGAGGCGTGCCAAGGGGCACGTTTGTCAAAACTGTCATGATGATGTTTTCCGAGTACACAACCGAAACAAACACCATCCTGGCAAGATACCATCGGAAGACCAGTCACCATATTGTGTTTACATAGTTGTTGCAATGAGCGATAATTTAAGTGACCAAATCGCTCATGCCAAAGTTTGCTCAAGTTATCACTATGAGCAACAAAAACTGAAGGAAAAGGTGATGACCCAAAGTTGTTAAATTTGTACAACCTGGTAATATCATCAACAGTTCCAGTAGCAAGGACATTCTAAGGATTTTTAAAATCCTTGATTACAACTTGGTGAGGTGTAAACATCATAGTTTTACCTTCACCTAAATGAGTAATTTGATAGACTGATAACAAATTGCAGGAAATTTTTGGAACACATAGTACATCATTGAAATGACCATTTTCTACTGGAATTGTTCAAGATCCTACAACACTTAGAGATCTATCATCACCAACAAATATTTGCTTAGTGTTACATTCATGCATAGTAGAAAAGATGGCTTGATCCTTAGCCATATGATAAGATGCTTCAGAATCAATGAGCCATTCAATTGAAGTAGAAGAAGAAGATGCAGTATAAGAGTAACCAGAAGCACAAAGTGCATGTCCATGAGAGGTAGATTCTGAAGATGAATCTAGGCTTATGTGGTGCTTCTTCATTGCTGCTTTCAAGGCTTCCATCTTCTTGAAACACTTAGATTCATCATGATTATCTTTCCCACAAAAATTTCAATGACGCTTAGTCTTCTTTCCTTTTGACTTGGATCCTTTGTTATTTTTTAAAGAAGGAGCTGACTGAGAGGGTTTGAGACCCTTATTGTTTGGCTTATTATTGCGAAAATTCTGTTTCTTGGGAGGCTTGGACTTTTTTTTCTGTTGAGACAATAAGGCTTTCCCAAATGTATCTGCATTGTTAATTATTCCAAGATGAATGAGTTTATCTTGCTCTCTAATTAAGGAATCACAAAAGGATTCAAGACTAGGTTCTTGATAGCTAGCTACAGTCAAAGATCTTTCATGGAGTAGAATGTAGATACAAAAACATAATATGCAGGTTTAAGTTTGGAAAGAATATGATAAATACATTGTTTTTCTTCTTTCTTAATCTTACATTCTATATATAAGAGTCTAAGAGTTTTATATTTAGATAAATAGTCTTGAATGCGTGGAAAATCATTTGGATTC
Organism: Pseudotsuga menziesii; assembly: GCA_001517045.1. Lineage (NCBI taxonomy): Eukaryota > Viridiplantae > Streptophyta > Pinopsida > Pinales > Pinaceae > Pseudotsuga > Pseudotsuga menziesii. Next base: position 203,036 of record LPNX010313694.1, on the reverse strand, counting down.
AAGTAAATCAACTCATTCTCAAGTTGACGACCCCGAATTTCATTGTGTTTACCAAACACAGATTCCAACTTTTCTTAATCTTGATTAGGTTCATCAATTCCAGATATGTGGAATTGCAAATAAGTAGAGATTGCATCCTAATCAATCCACGAGCTTTATCACATCTATTTGCCCATTTAATTTTCTTATCATCAGTGGGTTTTATTTCTTTCCCTGAGGTTATCATAAAAAGTCCCCTACTTCGTAGAACATCCTCCATACGAGATTTCCATGAGAAATAGTTAGAACTTGTAAGTATAATATCACAAGGGGCGGCCATGCTATAAATTAATGGCTGAAAAAACATAAACTAACTATCTGGATTCAAAGAGCTCGAAAAAATATGCAGTTTTAAAAAAAATGACACTGAAAACTGATTTTGGATGATGAAGTTATGCTTGATTAAAGAAAATGTTGAAGATGTCCCCAATAGTGACGTGGCAGATTTTAACTTGACTAACTAAAAAAAAGAACCCCCCTCTTCCCAAGATCAACCTTTGACAATCACTTTACAATAAAGTTGTTTTTAAGTGAATCACTTTTGTAGAATAAATGATGTTCACTTTTACAATAATGTTACTTGTAAATAGTGTGGCAATAAATTAAAAGACTTAAGTGACTCACTTTTTATTTTATTTTATTTATGTGAGATGCACTTTTACAATAAAGTAACTTGAAAATAGAAATTGCATGCACTAAAAAGTAGCTTAATAAGACTTGAACTCAAGACCTATTAAGGAATAAAACAACTTTGGACCAAGTGAACTAAGTTTAAAAGGTATGTAAAAGAATGGAAAGAGAAAGGGGTTTTTTTTCTCTACTATTCTCTCTCGTTCTTCCTGCTTGTCTTTTTTTTCTTGCAAATCACAAAAAAAAATGAAAAAACAAAAACAAAAAAACTTTTTCCACACAATGGGGTTAGATCTTGGTTAGCTTACCTAGAAAGTCTACGTTTTCAAGTTTTCTCGCTGTTTCTGATTTGCCGTAATCGCATAAGGTGCACGGCAAAGAGCATACGCAGCCAGGAAGACAAGAAAAAAAAATTCCCTTACTGTTTCTGATTCGCCGCGATCGCGCAAGGTGCATGGCAAAGAGCATATGCAGCCAGAGAAGGCAACAGTCCGAGACTAATACAGTAAAGATCTAATAATAAAACTGATAAAATATGAGAGATTTAAAAAATTAAAAAAAAATCCGTCACTGTAACATTATACCTTCAGATTTGCCGAAATTGGTGTTTCTGGAACAAACGGAAACAATTTTTGATGAAACGAAAAGTATTTCCCAATGGAAACAATGCTTCAGATGCAATGGAACAACTCCCACAGACCACAAATGCACAGAAAATCCAGAACCAGAAACTCTTTGAAAGTTTTGGCAACACCGGTTTCAGATCTTGATCAAAACTGAAAGCGGCTCTTCATAAACGCTTTGATACCATGTTCAGGCACACAGGGTACTCTCAAAAGACTGAACACCTTGATCAACTGCTTCACACAAATAGATCACAGATCAACACACCGATGTTTGTCACATGGTCAAAACTCTCGAGAAGAAAACAGTCCACGGCCCCAGCCAAATGGCTACTTGGAGCAATTTATTATGCAAAAAAAAGAAAGTTACATGAGTTTTTCATAATCGATCAACTAGCCAAGGACCCTCCATGCTCTTTAAATAGAGATCATGGACCAATCAGATGTTAAGCCATGGATCAATGGTAGGTATGATCTAAAAGAAGTTGAACCATCGGATCACTCTATGTTTATAACATATCGTTATCGTCGGATTAGAATATTTACAAATGCATACTAATGAAACACACTTTTACTTAACAGATATATTACACAAGTTGATCTTAACTAACTCCTAAGTGTCTAAATATCCTAACACTTGCCACTTAGGAACACCTTATAAGTCTGATAGTACACTTCCCTGCCTTCCTAAGGCAATTTTTGACATTTTTGGGGTTTTTTCCCACCCATACACGAGTTGTAGATTGAACAGTCGCATATCTAGTATTTATACGCAACTTGCTTTACTGTCAACTCGCATATGATACTCGACTTGTCAGTAGTGAAACTCATGTATGCCTCTTTAAACATTGTTTTTCCTCTTTCGTGGTTTTTTCTTCTATTTGAAGGTTGTTTGGTAGGTCTTTTGGGGTCCTCTGCAAGTGCATGCCAAGGAGTTAGTGTCATCCCTTTTGGGTGTTCTTTATCTATGTGGTAAGCCTTTTTATAACATTAGGGTTTTCTCTTTGCTCTTTCCCCCCACCCCCTTTGCTTGGCATGACTTTTGGCTTATGTTTCTAGTTAGCCTCTGTTAATAATCTTTGTCTGAACTTAGAAGCGTATTGGTCTTTGTTTTCTTCTTCTTTTGTTGGTTAACTTCACCATGCCAAAATATTTGACTTGTCTTTTATGCAAGCCTTCCTTTCAAGTAGGGTTTATACTAACTTTAGGGCATTTTAGAGTCTGTTTGATGGTTATATAGCAGAGTTCATTTTGCTTTGTTCTTCTCATTTACATACTTTAGTTTGTAGGTAGTTTTCTTTTGCATATATAATAAAAAAAAGAACATATAGTTGTTTAATATGCATGTAGATTAGGTTTATGTCTTTAATGCACTGCATATCATTACTTTTTTTAAAATAAAAAAGAAATTGTTCTTTTCAAGGCTTTCAAGTTTCTATTTGAAAAAGAAAGAGAATAGTTTTTGCTTTTTGCATTTTATTTCTCTTTGCTTAGTCATTTTGTTTCAACTTTGAATCAAAACACCACATAAACTTCACACCGTTTACCCTCTAACTAAAAATAACATTTTAAAATGAACGATATAATTAAAATTTATTAGCAAGTTTTATTTTTTAGGTTCCTACACCAACTAGCTTAGGCTAGACTTGTGGATTAGGGAATTTCAACTCTCCACAAGTGTTTAAATTTGGACGTAGTTGGCCAATCACTAGGTAAATCCTCTCTTATGTTGATTGTATCTGGGAAGATCCTCTCAAACAGGAGTTAAGCACGAGGTCGCATGGAGGCTTGGACTGAGGAGATAACCCACTGATTCCTTCTCAAAGCGTAGAGCAAGGTTTTTGCACATCCAGGGACTTCTGTCAATACCACCCTCCCGGCCCCGTGTGGTGCCTGGTGTTGACAAGGTTTCGGGCTTTACTATCCTACCCATGCATACGAACCAGGCTTGCAACTGTCCCCCCAGACTGTCAGTATAGTTGCGGTAGCCTTTAGTCTCTTTTGATAGATAGGGTTCATGCACAAGTACACCGGAAGGCTATTTTTGGTTTACCTTGGACGGACTTGGAAGGTAACCCTGGTAGAAGGTGTGGGAGGGCGGTGGGTGATTTCTTCGCTTGTGCTTAAGAAAATCCACAGGGACGCCAAGTAATTGTCTTTCAGCTTTCTTTTGGAAAGCATATCTTATACTTGTTTGTCTGTTTGGCTTTAGGAATTTTTTAGTGAGTGATGTGTGGTTTGTCTGCACTTAGTTTTCCTTCAAGTGTGTGCTTTGTACTTTTGGTCGCCTGTCAGCCTCAAACTTTGTCTCCTAGTTTGAAACTATGGCTAGCACCCCTTTGAACACCAACCAAGAGATCCCCATGGTGGGAACTCCTTGTACTGTTCCTCGCACAGGGAATGTTGGTGTTCCTTTGATGGCCACCTTGAATCTTCTTGGATTCACCTTAGGGATGCCAGTGTGGTTGTTTTCCAATCCAACTACCCTGAATGCTCCCGATGCTTTTCAAGTAAGCTAATTATATCAAGGGCATCAAAACACTACTTCCCCTTCACTTGCAGTTGATTCTCCTACTTTTTCTACCTCATGCGGTGAAAGTACTAATACTAGTAACCGACAGTCTAAAAGGAGTAAAAGAAGGAGGAATACGAAAAAGTCACATAAGAAAGGGGGCACCCATTCAACCTCTGCAAGTCAAGTTGAACCTCCCCATCCAACCTCTGCAGGTCATGTTGGATCCATCCACCCAGCCTCTGCAGTTCATGCTGGGGGTACCTATCCAACCTCTGTAGGCCATGTTGGATCTGAGCAGTCAACCTCTGCAAGTCAAGTTGATATTCACCATCCAGCCTCTATTGGTCATGCTGGTGGGATCCTTCCAACCTTTCTAGGTCACGCTGGATCTAGTCACTTATCCTCTGTAGTTCATGCTGAGGGCACCCGTTCAACCTCTGGTTCAAGTTGAACCTCCCCATCCAACCTCTGCAAGTCATGTTGGATCCATCCACCCAGCCTCTGAAGTTCATGTTGGGGGCACACACTCAACTGCTGCAAAGCATGTTGATCCTAACCATTCAGCCTCTGTTGTTCGTGTTGGTGGTGCCCGTCCAACCTCTGCAAGTCATGTTGGACCTAATCTCTCATCCTTTGCAAGTCATGCTGGGGGTAGTCTCTTAGCCTCTGTGGTTCATGCTGAAGACAATTCGTCAGCCAGTGCGAGTCATGTTGACACTGTTGAAAAGACTACCAGTTCAAAACACAAGCCCAAGTTTTCTTGTAAGCATTGTGAGGGAGACCACCTTACTTATAAATGTCCTTCCATTGCGGAAGTACGAAGAGTTTGGTTTCATGGTCATCTCGTTTTCGAACATTCTGAAGTTTTTCAACAACCAGGCTCTCTTAGTCAAGTTGGACCTAGTCACCCAGCGTCTGGTGGTCATGCTGGGGGAAAAATCTCAGCTTCTGTAGATCATGTTGAGAGCAAATAGTCAGCCATTGCTAGTCATGTTGACATCGTTTAGAAAACTTGTCATTTGAAGTGCAAACTTAAGTTCCCTTGTAAGTTATGCGAGGGAGATCATCTTACTCACCAGTGCCTTGCTATCGCAGAGGTGTGAAGAGTGTGGTCCGAGACTCAAGAATTTCCTTCTCCTAAACAACCTATAATTTCTCAACAACCTACTCAACCTTTGGTTGATCAAGTGGTCGAACCAATATCAGCTTTGGTCAATCCCACTCTTCTTTCGGAGAGTGATCATGATGTGATTGAACCAATGTCATCTTTGGTCAATCCCACTCTCCCTTTGGAGAGTGACTTTCATGAAGCAGTTGAATCGATTTCATTACCAATCAATCCCACTCTTCCTTTGGAGAGTGAAGTGTCTGCTAGTCACATTTTCTTCACTGCCAGTTCAGAACTTACTGAACAAGGGGGCATTGAACTTGCTTCGGATCAACCCCCACCAAGCTCTAGGATTGCTTCCTTTGATTGGGATAGCCTAGTTGAGCCGCGCCTTCTTTCTGACGGAACTTTCCAGATAAAGGTCAAAGTTGAACCATACATGATTGCTCATTGCATTGTTGATGAAGAAGCCTCAGTTAGTATCTTGTCTGCTCGTGCTTGGCGAGGCATGGGATCTACCAGCGTTGTGTCGACTGCTAGTTAGTTACTAGAGTTTGATAGAAGAACTTGTATATCCTTGGGAACTCTTTCTCAAACACCTGTTACTTTGGGTGGGAAGACCATCTTAGTTGACTTCATGGTGATAGATGACCCCTTAGACTTTAATATGCTCCTAGGACATGATTATGTCTATGCCATGCAAGCTGTGGTGTCAACATTATTTCGTGTGATGTACTTTAATCATGGTGAAGAAATTGTCACTATCGATCAGTTGGATTTTTTTGATTCGTCTCCTGACCTAACTAGAGACCAGGTCTTTCCTTTATTGATTCCCAGTGTTTCTCACTACCCCGCCACAGGTGAGCTATGTGGCCTCATGTCCTTTGCTTTCAATTGCTACTTTGAAGAAGCCTTTGTTTTCATGCTTACCTTCTCGGTACTTGGTCCCAGCAGTTGACCAGGTGAGTTATCCTATACAGACCATGGAGCCTACTCTCCACTCTATCGATCCATTTGAAAGTTTAGACATGTGTCCTATCTCGGATAATCTCCTTCCTTCGGATGAAGTCTTCCTAGATTCTTTGATACAGTATGGCCTTCTATTGGATGTTGGTTCAGTTTTGATTAAGTCTAACCCTGATTTGCCTAGTAAGCCCGATATTCTCATGGATCGGTCTTCTTATGTTGGTATTTTTGAGTCTTTGGACTCTTCCTGCGAACAGCAAGTTAGTGATCCTAATGAGTTTGATTTTTCTTATGAATTTTTCAATTCCTGTGATACTGAGTTTGTTCCTACAGACTCTATCTCCCTTGTTGATTTTTTCTCTTCTTCTGAGATTGATCTTACTGATTATAAACCCTCGAGCCTTGGTGTTGTAGAATCTTCTTCAGTTGATTCTTCCTTGACTTTACCTTTTATAGAAGATAGCAAAGTCACACGTGTTTCTGCCAAAGTGACTTGCATCGGATCTTTTCTTCTAAATATGATCCTCATGTTGTTGGTTCTTGGAGACAGGATTTTTAGTTGGATTCACAACTGTTTATTGCCCTTGCCTTGTTGTTTAAGCTGTAACTGTATTTGCATATATCATGCTCCCGCTTTTGATCCTAATGCTGACTTCCACGCTTTTAGCTCGTTGTATAAGCCCTCATCTTTGTTCTCATCGTCGCTAAGACTTGTATCATTTTTCCTTTGCAACTTGACACCCTTTACCTTGAGGAGACATTCCCTGAGTGTCTTTATCCTGCTCATGTTCTTTACATTATGCATAGGTTGTTCCTCGCGCTTGGAACTAGTTTCGCTTGCCTCTGACACTCGTTTCTTTGCATTTAGAGCATTCTTTCTGCTCTCCTTCAAGCTCGTTAAAAACAGTAAGGAGGCCGTGAGTTGACTTTTTCAGACTCATTAAAACTTCACGGGAAAGATATTGAGTTTCTTTAGGCCTAACTCCTCAAAATAGACTTGACTGCCGAGTAAACTTGTTTGTTCAGGCTCATTAAGAATATGTGAATGGGCATCCACATTGGTGGTAGGTTATCACTTTCTCGGACCATGTGGAATAATACGATAAACGAACACTCTCTTTTCTACGTATTTGAGAAGAGTATTCTCAGGCATAGGTTTATCGCTTTTCTAGACTTGAAGGACTAAATTTATGGAAAATGAGCGCCCAATATGAGCTTAGTTTTCTCTTTTTCGTGCTCTGGACCTAAACATGAAAAATATTATGAGTGTACTTTATGTCTTTTTCATGCTCGTTAAACCCTAAAGAACAAAGCATCGAGTTTACTGTTGTAAGCCCCATTTCTCGTAATCAAATGGATCTTTCCGAGTGATCTTGCCTTCCTTCACACTCGTAAAACTCAGGCTATATGCTGCTTTTGAAGGAGCGTTGGGTAGGTAGTAATTTAGCCTTTTTCGAACCTCCCCTACTAAGTACGAAATATGTACGCCTTACTTCTTCGGAAGCTAAGAGAGTTCTTCTGTGGTTTGTTTTATTCTTTTTTGGCCTCAGGAGACTAAATTGGACGAAAAAAAAGTCCCTAGAGTCTTCTTCGGAGTTTTCAGACTCTCAAAATATGAAAATACCAATGAGCATGTACTAGTTCGGGCTCGTAAAATCCACGAATAAGTGCTTTATCAAGCACTCTTCTGTCTCTTCTTCAAGTTTTTCAAAAATGAAGAAGGTCCTGAGTTTGCTTTCTTGGACTCGTTAAACCTTTACAAAAAAGAGGGGAAGAAAAGTTCATTCACATGTATTTTACATCAAGCCAACAAATCTTGTTTCCTTGAACAAAGCACCAGTTTTGAGTCTATCAACAATTGGGTCCTAGTATTCTGACCTTATCCCGATTCAAAGTTTCTTACTCCTCTAGTTGGTTTCTTTTCCAATGATATGGGAAATCTATCAATGTCTCCTACATTGCAGATTTTTGTCGTTGGTATTTTTGTGTCAAAAGCTTCCTAAGTCACTTTTGTGTCGTGCTCACTATTCAAGGATTAAACCTTTGTCAGCCATTCTGCAGTTGCCTTGACCTTTTGTGTCAGTCATTCCCTGGTATCAGTTCATTACATCATGTCTTCGGCGGTCCTTGTCGTGAAATTCAGTACCAGTTCCATATCCGATTAGTCTGTTACTTACCTCGTGTTGGATGATGAAGGATGTCTTAATGCCTTCCTTCCAACGGATCTCTTCCTATTGACTGCAACACATCTTGCTATGGGAATGAGATTTAGAGTTTTATGACAGTACCTTGGGGATTGTAGTCATCAGTGGCAATTTCCCTTGCTATTCGGTAGTGGAAATAACTTATTGTCTCCTACTCGATGGATTCTTCAAGTGTTCAACTTCAAGTTCTCGTATTCATACTTGTTAGAATGTACTAGGTACCTTGGGGACCATTTTCATTAATGGTTGTTTCCCTCGCATTTGTTAACAATTTTCATTATTGACCGGTAATCAAACAGTTTCCTCCATGATCGACTTCAACTCCTTTATTCACATGGTTAAGATTCGTACCTTTTTGGGCGGTTTGGATTGAAGACCTTGGGCCGATAGTAGTATTGTCATTTTTCGCCATTGCCCGAGTTGCGGAAGACCTTGTCACACTTCATATGACATTTTACTGAGACATAGATCCACCTTGTATTCTTGTGGCTATGATTGATTGTTGAGCATGGATCCACCTTGTTCATTTGTGGCCATGACTCCTTTAGATTTGATATGGCGTCTTTTTGCATATTAGGCGACCATGATAGTTTCACCAGTTATACATATGTTGGATCCGCCTGTATATTTATGGCGATGTTTTGTATATGGAGATGTATGTGCCAGAGATCAGTTTTGTCTGACATTTATCTCTCTTTCAGGTACCTTTGTTCGAGCCTTTTGGTTTTGGATTCTCTGCTCTCTCCATACTCAGATGTTTCCTTTATAATGTATTTCGGCTATCATTTTCCCCTCTAACCTCATACATCAGAGGGCATATGTTATAGCTCAAAATGACACTTCTTTGCCTGTGACCACTTTCCCATGTTTCCGTCGCATGTAGACACTTCCATGACGAAACTTCATGAAAGTCACCAAAAAAACAGCTAACTTGGAGGACTTGTATCTTGAGTTCTGTAACTCCTTTTCACCTCATCTCTACACCATTGAAAAGATATTTTAGTTAGCTAAAACTTTCTAGAAGACACCAAAGTCTAAAAAGGCCCAGAATTACCCTAAAAATGAGATTTTCTATGCATACATGAGTTGTCTTAAGGAAACCCGCATATTGTACGCGACTTCCTATGTATAATACTCGCGTATGCCCTAAATACGCGACTATTTGTATTGCAACCAACGTATACCTACTGCATACGCGACTAATGTCTCTGCAACCCGTGTATTCATGTCAAAAATACATTTTTTGAAGTTTGGGTGGTTATGCAACTGACTCCTTCAGTTGTAACTACTTTGTCTTCGACCTTATCTCTTCAGAAACATATAAATAGAGGTAGGGAGGTCCATGAGAAGAGACTTGAATTTTTGCATTGTCATAATGGAGGAATTGGGACTCTCTTTCCCCCACCTTTGCCCTAGCGATCATCCCCTTGTGTTGCAGAGCTTGGAGGTTGAGTTCCTTGGAGAAGAGAAGCAATAGAACCAGATTAAGGTTTCGTGAGGTGCCCAGCTTGAAGAGAAGGTATATTTGTACTTGTTTTCAAGATTAATAAAGATGTGATGTCCTTCTTCTTCCCAAATTATTGTTCAATGTGTGATTGAATCTCTATTTATGATCATATGATGATGTTAGTCATATCATTATTTCATGTTTATTTGATTATCATTGCTTTATATGTGGTCATATTGGTTTGAGGAAGGTATAATTCGTTTTGCAGGTCTCTTGGAGCAAGAAGGAAGATTGAAGGGCTGCTTGGATCAACCTTCGTTTGGCTAAGGTATGAACCATTCTAATATCTGAAACTTGCTTATATATGCTTGTTGAACATTATACATCCACCTTTCAACACCAGTACATTGATGGCCTCTTAAACCCTAGCCATAGAAAACTTTCCTTTACAACATATACTTCCATGCTCGGAAGTTGTCAGCTCCCCCGAGCTTATCATCAAGCTGGGTGTGGTGAGTCATTTTAAAATGAGAATCTCAAATGGGAATAGCAGATATTTAGATCTTACCAATTTGATATGCCCAACCTGGTCATGGAGCTGGTTGACTTAGGATTCCATAGAGAAACCCTAATTTTCCAAACTTGGAATATTGAAATTCTGTTTGGATAGATAGATGTGCCTCCTTGAGGCGAGTTGTTCAGTGAGGTTCTTTGCCAAATTCATTGGAGGGAAACTCCGAAAATCTGATGCCCTAGTTTCTCCCGGCACTAGTGTCTAGGTCAAAAATGAAACTTCTTCAAATTTGATTATGCTTCCTCCAAAAGATGTTCCCTCCTAGGGCGAGTTAGCCTAGCCCTCTTTTCCTGATGATTTGTGCAGAGAATACCTTGAACTAGGAAGCCCTAGTTTTCCACTGCTTCACAATGCCTTCTTTCAGAGTGGCTTTGACACCATGTTAGAGTTTGTACTTTAATTCAATTTAATTAGGATCTTTGTCTGAAAGAATAACAAGCACAACAAGATGCACAAGATACACAAGACAAATATTTTCCTCGGGGAAACCATAAAGGAAAAAAACCCGCAAACTTCCTCAAAATAGTTCCATCACTATTACAATATCACAAGATGTAAAACCCCAAGAATAAGAAGTGTTTTGCAGCTCTCTCTCTTTCTCCTCTAGCAAACTTGTCCTCTCTCTCTCATGCGAACTTGAGAGTGAGTGGGTGTGTGTTTAAATGAGGGAGGGTGCCTCCCTATTTATACACATCAACTGACATAACCTAAAACCTAATTGGGTCGACCTTTTCACCTAGCAGGGCCGACTTCTCCTAGGGATACTCAAAAAAACATTTTACTTTATTTATTCTAGGGACTATTTCCCCGACTTACAATGAAGGTTTTACCTCAATGACCAATCATAATAATGACATCCCGAACGAAAAAAAACCATCTCCGATGGTGGTACAACAAAATACAATAATAATTTACAACATAATATCTTCCGAAGTTACATTTACAACAACATCGATAAGTATTCCAGCTTAGTATACATTATGCATCCTCCTTATAAAAAATGTTATTATTGATGAGTAGTTGGCACACTCTCCAACAATAAAGAAAATGTTGAGGCTCTTATACACGTCAACATTGTTTGAATGAAGAAAGGAACTTCAACAAAGCGACTATGCATGCCAAACATTTTTAAACATCATTATACTTTAATAGTCACTTTGTAGGCTATCTATTCCAAGGAAAAAATAAAGATGAGAGATAAGGCAATCAATATTACAATCACAACAATTTTCAAAGAAATTATTTTAGGACTCTATTTATATAACTCTTCAGTTGTTCTTAACAGACTGTAAACTGCAACTAACCAACTATATAAGCAAATTAGGAAACAACGATGCCACACTTGTGACACCAAATAGAGATGTAATAAGATATGGCAAGATCACAAATATGTAACTTCAGAAAGAAATGTCATAATTGGGAGAGGTTTAGTTGTTTTATGTATTCTTCTTTTAGCTATTGTATAGTGTGGAACAAATTGAAAAAAACATTAACTAGATATCTTTTCAAATAGACCCAGCATCAATCATTAGGAAAATAAAGAAAAATTACTACTTTGGATTTGTAATCCATCAAGTGGGAAATACAAACAAGAAACGATTTACAAGTAGCTTTGCCATGGATTCAGGTTAATTTTCTTACCTTTATTTATTGATACATTGGTATATAGTAAAGATTAATTTTTTTTTTTGTAAAATGGTTTCAAGTGACCAACATTCTATTATTATTTTGTATTGAACATAATGATAATATGATACTTTTGAAGAGCGAAAACATTCAGTTTGTTTGTGGTGTTCCTTTTTTGTTAGGTGTTCATCCAGATAGGTCTGTATCTTCAAATTTGAAAGCCTACTACTCCATTGGAAGACTTGGGTATAATATTAGCCTGTTTGGTATCTCCTTGAATAGGGATGGAATTTACGGTTGAACTTGAAATAAAAATAAATCCTATGAGTAAACTGATACTGCAAAACAAAATGTTGAAATTCAACCACCTTATCTGGGAAACTATTTATCTATAAGCTAAAAAAAGAGAGTAACAAAGACATTGCTAATTAATTTCATTCATATTCCCCTCGTTTTTAGATAGAAAATTTATGTTATGTTGTTTATAACTTTATACATACTGGTTCAAAAGACACTTTCATACCAGAATTCTCAAACAATGGTACAGATTGTGTTTGCATGGAGAAGCTATTCACAATGGTATTTATAAATTAGAGAGTCCTTTCCCAAATCAGCTTTGGGGTATACTTTTATTGCTATTAGAAGTAATGTTTCCATCCTTGGTTGATATCAACGACTGCACTTGTGCAATTTCTTCTATAAATATAGGTATAAGATTCAAGGAATTTATGCTTTTCCAGTAGAATGGAATGACTAAAGATCATCTGGATTTTGTAAGTTCTGACAATGAATGGTGTTTTGCAACATCATTTACAATATACTAAAGACATGTCATATGAAGGCTGCCAGTAAATCAATATTTCCATAGGTATGCACATAGTGTAGATTGTTCCATAAGCTACAGAAACAAATCTTATACAAACTCAGCAAAATCACTTCTAAAGTTCAATATATAAGGAGCAAACTATGTTTTTTAAAATGGGTTATAAATGATGGTAAATTGATATAGAAAAACCATGGTTTTACCTTTCTGAATGTGCTGTGCATTTTATCCCATTTTCTATCTTGAAATGAACAATATATTTTAAAGAAAATGCAGGTCCTATACCATACATATCCTCGTTTGAATTTAAGAAAGAATGGGCTCTTTACCTCCCTATCATGTCATCCAGAAGCTCATACCTACTAAGATGAACTCAAGTCACTATGTGTGTCCTTGAATTGTTGGGTCACATAATCCGCATATTTCAGAGGAAAATACCTGCCAAGAACAGTAGTCCCAACCATTCAACCAATGCTTTATAGAAATTCACACAAAAAGACTAAGACATCAATGACAATAACAGAAAAATAATTAAGATTTGGTGAAGAATAACCATTCAAGTCAAAAGAAACTGGCAAAGGGGAAATGCAACCAGAACCTTGCTAAAAGAGACTTTACAACATACAATTTGATATTCTTTCACTTTCAATAGTCGGAAACTTTTCAAAAGCTACCTTGCAACCAATAGAAGATAAAACCTTTACAAGCTTTTGACTTTTTGGATATGTAGTACAAGCTTATAAGTTTGAAATTTCCCTGGTATTAGATACTCTATTTATTTCTAAATAATATCTTAAAGATTTGGATGTTCACACAAATATGTTGTTTTAATGAGTAGTTTTATGATCATGACATACTTGGGAGGATTAGTCTCTGAATGACAAGTTGGAAGGCACTCCACAAGACAGTCAGGACCTGGGTCCAAGAAAAATGCCACCTGTAGACATAGCAACAAAAGAAGAGCAAAATTTTAAATGAATATATTATATACAAAGCAATATGGATTCCATTTCTCAAATCAGGGAGTATTGTCATTCTTCTTCTCCCATTCCCAAATACTGTCATGTACTTTTCCATTCTTAAAACACAATGTAGAATCTAATTTAAGTCATGAAATAACATAGGACTACAGAGCATTTAACAGTAGATTTAAAGTGACACTGAACAAAATTCAACCTCACGTATGGAGGATAATGTGCTACATGTTTACCCTTGTTACCTCCTGGATATGCACACAAGATAAGTCCAATCTTCTAGGTACAAACCCTAGGTGAACTCTTGGAAATTCTATCCACTCTCAGCTCAATAGAACCTCCCTTCACTTTAGTCTGGCTCTCCTCCGGCGCAACGGGGGTTTCCCTAAGTGAATCTATGAAATACTTTGGATTTAAGTGGATAGTGGTTTGCTAAGACTAGTGCTAATCCAAGGGTTATGGAGTCCAGGAAAACAATGAAGAGGGCTTGAATTTATATGGAGAAGACGTAGTCAAGCCATACATTGATATGCCATGATTTAGTCTAGATCAATTCTTAGGCTATATGAGTGGGTGAGAGCCCAACAATCGGTGCAGAATCATAACTAATGTGTCTACATCAAACAAATAATGTGAAACCCAATTAGTAAAGGAAGAACCATAACATGAGATTATAAAAAAAAAATACCAAGAAAGACAACCTTCAAAGGAATGGATAGCCGAGCAATAAGCCACATCTTCCATGACAATCTCATAGGATTAAATTCACCATTAAAATGTGCCACATTAAATCTTTTATTACAGCAGAAATCTTTCTCAATATCCAAGATTACATCATGGGATAAGGAGGGATAAAATCCTCACACTTAGTCCCTTTTGATGTGCAAAGACTTTCCTTCTAAAGAGATCATTTCCAGCAATAAGAGCAGTAGTCACTCAAACATAATACCATGATCATCCAAGAGAAAAGAGAGAGATGAAAAGGGAGCCTCACATAAGCTTGTTTGTACCTTCACTTCCACCTCCTAAATGATTTCAACTAGGCTTAGAGGGGTTTTCCCTATCAATCCAACCATGAAAATGAAGGAGGAAGGGATACTCTTTATATAGAGTGTAGCTCATCTTCCTTTATGATAAAATAATAGTTTCCTCTCCTAGATCCACTATTTTCTCAACAAACTCTCCAAATATAGCATAAAGTGGTTTAGATCGACGTTTTTCTCTAAGAAAAATAACAAAATAATGCTAGATCATAACCAACTCATGTTGTGAAGTCAATAATGAATAAAATAATATGGTGGTTATGCAAAGTGTCTTCTTCCAAGGTGGATGTCTCCTTCTTCAAGGGAATAAAACAAGAGATACCTCCTCAAGATGGGACATGTGGCTCTCCAAGTGAAATGTCCCCTGAAACAATGGTTTGAACAAAGTCAAAGATGCTCCAAGGTAGCACATGTGGTTCCTCCATGATGAGACATCTCCTCAGTGAAGCATAGAAAGTGGGCAATAAATCAAATAAAGGCTCCTCAAATTAGCATGTGTGGATTTCTGTTAGGCTTTATGATGAAGATTTGGATCTTCCTCAAGATCATCCCATTAAAGGTAATAATATTTGTTCTGCAGAGCAGCTTGAGTAATTTGACAATGGAGGTTCGTATATAAGCCCTATCAACCAGTGGATAGAGGCTTCTTGTGCACATTCTAATTCTTTCTGCCTAAACTTCAGTGAATTTTCGCCTCGTAACAATCTGATGTTCCAGTTCAGCCTCATTCATGAGCATATTGTAGGACAGAGTTGTTTTCTGGTGAATATGTCTTTGTTTTTGTCTCTAACCAAGCAAAGAAAAAAGCAAAATGGCATGGATGAGATGTTAAAATGGTTCCATTGGTTGTTTGCATACACCTAACGTGTGCTAGTCTCGTGATTAAGTTAGAGTAGGTAGGAAGAATAAAGCTCTTGCATGAGCATTTAAAGTTTTTAGTATGCGTTCCTCTGCTTTTGTAATAAGTGTATGGTTTCAGGATGTGAATTGAGCCATCCCCAATACACTCTGTATTTTCTTTATAAGTTGGTCTGCAATTCCCTGAGGTGCTGGTTTTCTCATGCACTCTTTCATAGAGCACATGTCTCCATAGGAAGACAGATTTTACCACCTAATTGGTAACATGTTTTTCTTAGACTGATTGACATCACCTGCAGTCACCAGCTATCCCTTTAAAAAAAAAAAAAGATTAATCTGTTATCACCAACCTTGTAGTTGCCTATGTGAGATGGATCCAGGATGGACGGTAGAGGGACAAGCAACTAAGGAGGTGGAACCAAGACTGCCTCGACTCCCAAATGGATGGTTGTCACGCCAATTGAGGTAGTGTTCACTTTATGTTATCTTAGCCCAAGACAACAATGGGGGAGACCCAAATCTACTCTCGACAGGAGAGACCGGACCTAGACACCATATCAGATCAAATGGACTTGAGGTACGTAAGGTGTAAGGTGATGGAAACCCTAGATATATGGATGACATCACTAGGTGAACCAAGGATTTGGATCAGGGTTTAGGAGATATGAGATTTGATCCAAGTTGGGACACAGATGACCTATAAGGTAAATACTAGATCTGGGATTAAGGTACTAGCAGGAGGTGAAGATATCCACTGCCTTGGGAAACGTAACCAATGTAGGGAGGGCAAGAACAGGACTGGGGTTATTTAGTACCGATGGATAGACTCGTAGGAAGATATGACAATGTCAAAGCACTCGAGCCACTAGGAAAAGGTGAAAACACAAGAGAAAGAGGCAAAAGAGGGGGTATCGCTAGAGTTGGAGATCAATGCCTTTCAGATCTAGGGCAATGGAGTCAGTTTCTGCCCAGCGTTGAAGGAGACCCACCTGGGTATAAATCCGGTCTACAAACCTAAAAAGTGGTTTTGCAGGAAAAGTCAAATCACAGGGGAAAATGGCAGTATGGAGGATAGCGCTAGGGTTTGAGAATCAGTTTTTTAGATCTAGGGCAACAGAGTCACTTCTAGCTCACAGTTGGGGAAGACCCACTTGGGGCATGACCTGATCTACAAAACCCAGAAATGGTTTGCCAGGAACTCAAGTGGATTGAGCCATAATATTTTTTGCTTTTTTATTATTTAGGGTTTTTAAGGTAAAAATGGAAATATAGATGCCAATGGATTGAGATCTGGAAGAGAAGCCTTAACTTGTAGATCTTACCTAGAAAACCTTATAGATTCCTTGATGATGATGATTCCTGCTGTCCCGATCAATTTGAGAAAAAATGAGTAAGTTCTATGCCCAATGTTTTTCCCTAAGAAGCCACTGCGCTCTCTCTCCTGCACAACAAACGCCAACCATATCAGATTTGCTGCATCATGAGAAAAAAAACAAATGCTACAGAAAAATAGCAAGATGAATCATAGATTGCATTGATGCTAATGAAAACCCCCTGATACAAAACGCATCTAAGCCAAGTGAGTTGAGGAAGCCCTACAAAAACGCCCAAGTTGAAGTCGCCCTCTTGTAGACAAGACTATGTTTCCGGAAAAAATATATAGATCTTACAACAAATACCCAAATGATAGGAAGCAAAAGATTTTCCAATCACTATCGAAGAACACCATATACAAAGAAGATCCAAAAATTTCCACAAGAAAAGTTTTTCTATTATTCAGATCCAAGAACCAAAGACCCTTTACAAATGAGAAGCTCTCTCCTTTAAATAGGAATGAGAGAACCAAAATCCTAACCACTTTTCAAATGAGTGGCTAAGATTAAAAGATACAAATGTTCTAATCAATGGTAGAGATGAGCTCAACATACAATACATGGATCAATATAACAATATAATATAAAAGTGGACTAAATCACTCTAGGAGAGGGGATCCCACTCAACAAGAAATAAATGAAGCACATGGTGGGTCCATGGAGTGTTAACTAACTCCCTTTGGGTGTCCCCATGGCACAATAAAAATAATAAAAATTTTAAACTGTGAAATTGTGCCTCCTTGAGGAAATCGTGAGCCTCCAAGAGCTTCAGAAAATAATATAAAATGCCCGAAAAATAGATGTGGGCCTATCCAGGTGCTGCAAGTACTGGAGAAGGTGTGGAAGACATAACTCTCATCATCAAACTTCATCCCATGCCATTTCCTTGCCTCAGTAGCCCAAATCGAATTCTTCAGTAGCCATTTAATTATTTTTTAATTTGCCTCGGGAAACGTGAACCTGCCAAAACAACCTCCTAGGGTGCCTGCATTGTCCAACTGATCCCACCAGGATCTCTGAGAATGGGGTAGTATGGTACAATCAAGTGGTTGGACCCCCTATGCCCCATACAGCGCCCTAGGAGATCCAACAAAATCATCTCCCTGCTCAAACCTTCCATCTAGTGAAGCAAAACTGCACCAGAAAGGTAAAATGAACTTGACCATCTCTGTAAGCGCCTGGAATTGAAAACAAGCTGTCTCACTGGAGTCAGAAAGTCTAAATCCATCTAAGGAATATATTCATATCCTCTCAAGGTCTCTGCCTGATCATCTACAATATCAAATAGACAAAATAATAACCTGTAAATGACCAGATACCAATAATGTAACTTAGGCTGCATCCATTTGCTTCAAGTGTTAAAAGGCTAAAACATGCTCTACAAATCATTTAAGTAACAATCATAACAAGTAGCAATCACTTCACTGGCAGTACATCAACCAAATACATATATAGGGTTTTATTTATTATAACTCATTTCAAGAATACCTGAGGAGCCGCTGGTTGTCAAACATGACCAATGTTTGATTCCAGTGTATCAGTTGATTCGTCTTTGTGTCTAGCTAGTTTTTCATTTGAATAATTTTGACCATGGCCCCGTGGGGTTTGTAATAAAATGTGCTAGTAGGGTGTTTTGAGTGGTTCGGTCTCCCAAGACGTAGAATCTCAACTAAGCTATTTGTTATCACATATATAGTAGCCAGGCTACCATATTCTATTTTTCAGACACAGTACATTTTTCAGCCAAATCTCTTACATATGAGATGTTGAGATGAGCATCTGTTATGGATCATGATTATATTAGTGGACTATTGTACTTTTCCATGTCAGGACTGAGTCTCAGGGCACTCAAATTTGAGGACCGATGTAGCCATTTATGTCATTTTCAGAGCAGTCATTGATGCCTAGTTTTATGTCAGTTATTTCTCATTGGATAGATGGTGTCTCAGATGGATTATATTGCATGGTTATGACTCAGCATTTTATATTGTGTTATGGTTATTATTGCTTTTATACTGATTCTTGTGACATGTATTAACTTGTGGTATCATGATCTGGCGGTCATATTTATATGAACTTGGTTGTATATTGTACTATGTATTGATGTCCCTACTTAGACTTGGAAGTTCTTGATCTATACTCATTGGTTTTACCCTCCTTAGGGAGAATAGAGGTAGTCATTCCCACCAATTGTTTTGGATTGCTAGTGTTGGCTCCATCATTCATTGTCTTCACCCATCCATTACCTTCCAGTTTAATTTTCAACCTGACTGACTTCTTGACTTATGGCATGGAGGATCTTTTTCCCTGCTAGAACCTTTTTTGGACAAGCTTCCTTGTTTATATTGTGTCTCGGCTCTGAGTTGGTGACAAAACTTGCCTTTGGTAAGTTGGATAGTATGCCTACATCATTTTGGTCGGTTGTCTCGATGTTTGGCACTGTGCAGAATTCCCCGTAGTCACTTGAGATGTTGTTGGCTAAAACTAAAAGTTCATGTACTACTTGTATTGAAATATTGAATATGCGCCAATGGAAAATGAAAATCGTAAAACTGTGTTTCTTAACATATGTAAAAAGGGCAAGAGCAATTAAATGCTAAAATACTCCTTGAAGAGTATAAGAAAAGGTCCAAAAAGCAATGGTTAAAACTGTGCTATATCCAAAAATTGCTGACCTTATTAAAATAAATATGTCCCGGATGAAAGCTACGATTAGTTGTGCTTTTAAGCACTGGTGAAGTTCCAAAAGGGTCATATAGGCCAAAAAGGCCATGGAATAAAATGTGATCCTAATGAACTTGGATCAAGTTTGATGTAGAAATGATGCCTAAGTTGAATAAGCACTCTCTAAACAACTCACCCATCTGTGAGGCACTGCCATTCCTTGTGTTGTTGTTTGTCCAGCATTGGTTATAGTGAGTTTTCCCTTTCTTTGTCCAAAGTGTCATGATGTTGAGTAGGAAGTCATCCTTTACCTTAGCCTTGTCATTTCCGCCTTTCACCCTTCACTAGAAAAATGACTACAGCTACAAAGTGAGTATAGTCTTGAAAGTCTAAGTTTGAGTAATAATAAATAAAGCCTTAAATATGTATTGATTGATGTACCACCAGTGAAATGAATGCTACTTGTTGTGATTGTTACTTGAATGAGTTGTAGAGCATGTCTTAACCTTTTAACACTTGTAGCGGATGGATATAGTCTGAGTTATTATTGGTGTCTGATTATTCACAGATGGTTATAGTGTTTATTGGATATGATTGATGATCAGATAGAGACCTATGAGGGGTATGAGTATACACCTTAGATGGATTTGGACTCTCTGAGTCTAATGAGACAGTTTATTTTTAGTTTCGGGCACTTATAGATGTGATCAGGCTCATTCTACCTTTCTGATGCAGTTTTTCTTCACAGATTGATATTTTTGAGTAGGGAGATGTTTCAGTTGGATCTCCTAGGGCGTTGTATGGGCATAGGGGGGTGCAGCCACTTGTTTGTATCATTGTACCCCCATCCCAGAGAGCCTGGTGGGCTTAGTTTAACAATGCAGGCACCCTAGGAGGCTGTTTTGGCAGGATCACGTTTCCCGAGGTAGATTAAAAAATGATTAAATGGCTATTGAAGAAATCGATTTGGGCTACTGAGGCAAAGAAATGGCATGGGGTGAGTCACAATGATGAGAGTGATGTCTTTCACACCTTCTCCAACAGTTTCAGCATTTTATGGGGCTCGCACCTACTTTTGGGCAAATTTTATATATTTTTTGGAGCTTTTTGGGAGACCCATGATTTCCTCAAGGAGGCACAAAAGTCAAAATTTTAAATTGTTATATTATTTATTGTGCCATGGGGACACCCAAACGGAGTTAGTCAAACACTCCTTGGACCCACCATGTGCTTTCATTTAATTCTTGTTGAGTGGGTTACCTTTATTTGGGTGGTTTAAGTCCAGTTTGGTAAATTATAATTATATTGATCCATGTATTGTATGTTGAGCTCATCTCAACCATTGATTAGAACATTGTATCTTTTAATCTTAGCCACTCGTTTTGAAAGTGGTTAGGATTTGGTTATGATTGAGGTTTTCTTATTTTTATTTAAAAGAGAGAGCTTCTCATTTGTAAGGGGCCTTTGGCTCTTGGATCTATATAATAGAAAGAATTTTCTGTGGAAATTTTCTGGATTTGCTTTGCATCTGATGT
The DNA here is from genome assembly GCA_001517045.1 of Pseudotsuga menziesii. Lineage (NCBI taxonomy): Eukaryota > Viridiplantae > Streptophyta > Pinopsida > Pinales > Pinaceae > Pseudotsuga > Pseudotsuga menziesii. Next base: position 182,034 of record LPNX010313694.1, on the reverse strand, counting down.
GCTCAAATGATGATTAGCTTGTCTTTAGCTTACTAGCATCGTGGAAATTCTCATGAGATCTATTTTTTTTCATGGCTATCATTGTTTTGTCTACAGGAGGGCGTTTTGGCTAGAGCGTTTTTGTAGGGGGACCTCAACTCGCTCGGTTCTCTTTGTCTTGGATCAAGGGGTTTTCATTAGTTTTATTGTGATCTATGATCACTTCATTTTACTGTCTTGTAGCATTCAGTTTCTTTATTTTGTATGTGCAAATCTGATATGGTTGACGTTTGCTCATGCAGGGTAGGGGGCGCTTTGATGGCTTGGAGCTTGCATATGTCATAGAAATCACGGGGATCTTCTAGGATTGATCGAGATAGCTAGGATCGTCGCTGTTACAGACTTCTACAAGCTTATCTAGGTAATATCCACAGGTAAGTTCTTCTTTTCTGATCTTATTCCATTGTATCTTGCTGAAATTTAACTATTTTTCTGAAAACTCCTAAACCATAAAAACCTAAAAAATCAAATAATCAGGGAACCGTCCGATCTTTTGCCAAACCATTCTAGGTTTCATAGATCGGGCCTCCCCCTAACTAAATCAATTGGAACGCTGGTCAAATTCCTCATAGATTGACCTAGATCTGATTTTTCAGCAGAAAACTACATAACCTCCCATTGAAAAAATTGACCTGCTAGGGTTTTGAGTTTTTCTGATTTCTGACTTCACAGATGGATAGATCGGGTCTTGGGCAGTCCAAATCAACGCCAACGCTGTTAAGAGGCTCAACAGTTTGACCAGGATCTGAAAAATAGACTAAAACTGCCCTAGCTCCCTCACTGAAAATTGGCCTTTTCCGGAAGTAGGTTTTTCTGAAATCTGACATGATAGGCTGATAGATAGGGTCCCAAGCATCCCAGAACACCCTCAACCGCTGTGCTAATTCATCCTGGTTTGCCCTAGATCTGAAAAAATCAGTTTTCAGCCTCCTAGCCCCATCATCAGATTTTGACTTTTCTAGATCTGATTTTCCTGTTGTTTTCCTGATTTGGGCTTGTAGATCAGGTCTCCCTGATCTCTTCTCATCCTCAACGTTGAGCCATCGGCTTTCTGGTACCCCCTAAAGCTTCAGATTTGTCTTCCTAGGCCCTAGTGCTATCTATCTACTGAGCTGGGTTTCCTGTACCTTGGCTGTTCTGGACCAATTTCTTTCTGATTTTGTAGATCAAGGTGTTTCCCAAGTGGGTTTCCTGAAACGTTGTCTTACTACTGACTCCATTGCCTAATGCATACAAAGCACTGATTTCCTAGCTAGCGTTGCCCTTAGGCTCTTAGCCTTTGCCCTTTGCCAACATTTACTGATAACTCAAATACCTTTCATTGAGTCTGATTTCTAGGTATTAGATAGTCCCAACTCTGTCCTTGTTTACCCTGTCATAGTTACGTTTCCCAAGACAGTGGTCACCTCCACCAGTTGCTAGTACCTTAACCCTAGAGCTAGGGTTTCCATTCACCTTGCACCTTAAGCACCCTGAAGCCCCATTTGATCTTCTTCTGGTGTCTAGGTCCGATCTCTCCTGTCAGGAGCAGATCTGGGTCTCCCCTATTGTTGTCCTGGACTAGGATAACCTAAAGTGAAGGTTGCCTTGATTGGGGTGACAACCATCCATTTGGGAGTCTAGGCAGTCGTGGTTCCACCCCTTAGTTGCTTGCCCCTCTACCATCCATCCTGGATCCACCTCAAGCAAGAAACTACAAGGCGGGTGATAACATTTTGGCGCCGTTGTCGGGGAAGGTAGAGGCCTGCCCTGGTCCGACATTTATCCTTAGGCTCTCCTCCCGTTCTCTTTGCCACATTTTGGCGCCGTTGCCGGGGAGGTAGAGGCCTACCTTGGTTCAACATACCTCACCTTTCCCTACGACATATCTTTTATTAGTGAATTACTTGTGTGGTTCACCTGGCGACTCCACCCCGTGACTCCACTGAGGATCGTACCCAACATATTAATCTGAAGTGTTCTTAGAGCATAACATAAATCATAATGAATTCAAATGTATTTCTGAGGCACATGAAAGAAGTAACCAAAAACATGATTGAAACTACAAGACAAATAAGCGAAAGGAATATATGGAGGTTAGGCTACGGGTATGAGGATGATCTCGAGCATGATTATGGGCATGAATCTAGTTATCACAATCTTTATGATACCCACCAACTTCCTCACCCATGCAATAAAGATTTCTCGACTATCCCGAGTGGACCTGTAAGTCGACATGAACCTAGAAGTCAGTCCCAGTCAAATTTTTATAGCCAAGTAACCTGAGCTGTGAAAAAACAATACAGACGGTCTCCTTTTGACTTTTCTGAAATACCGGGAGCACCTCATCCTATGCCAAACGATTACAATAGGGGGATGCCCTGGTTCAATGCAAATAAGGATATATCTATTGAAAGTCATCTAGATATTCTGTGGGATTACATGGAATCTAGAGGTGCAGACTATGAAGATGTTTATATGCGAGCCTTGGGAGAATCCTTGCAAGGGGATGTTCAACTATGGTTTGATCATTTAGCACCAGGATTTGTCACTGGGTATGACATGTTCACATATTTGTTAATTGATAGTTGGAGTAGGAACACTAATGATTCTTTAGAGTGTGAATTTAACAATGATTATAATCAATATATTGATGAAGTGGTTTCTCAATTGGACCATTCCTCTCTTGATATGTTCCAAATTATGAGCGTGCCTGCAATCCATAAGAATGTTACAGAGTACTTCGAGAATAATGTTTCAAAACCTCATGATGAAATTAAGAGGGATATCAATCAAATCATACGAGATACTCTGTTGTTATTACCTGAAGCAGTCACAGAGCAAATCCTGGATTTGATCCATGGAAGGGAGCCTGATCACCATCAAGAAGCGTCCATAGTTGAGCCTTCCATTTGTGAGTCCATTAAAGAGCCTTTAGAAGAGGAACTCCATAGTCATTGCCTAATAGATGATAATTTGAGTCAATAATCCGAATCTGGATTTAGACCTTGACCATATCACTGTAAAAGAAGAAAAGGTGGAAATTAATAAAACTTCCATTGAAGAGCAATCATGTGGTCATATTGTAGTTGAAGACCAAGTTTGTGAGGATAGAAATGAACGTAGTAATGTTTTTCCTTATCAAATGAATAATAATGACCATTTATCCTCAGTTGAATGTAATGAACAATCTCAAGAAGAGCAACCACATGATGATGATATACTAGTAGGCGAGATTGACCTAGAACCTTCTTTGTCACATCTTTCGAACTGGAATCTGTGTCCCAATAATCATCAAGAGCCTCCAAGGAATGATTCTTGTAATGTTGTTACTATTCCCCGTCATATTTTTTATCAAGGTGATTTGGTTGAGGAGATTAATCATAGTGAGTCTAGTTCTTGGGATGTTAATTTTAATCTTGCCAATTTCTCTAGCAAATGTCCCATATCACATGGAAGATTGGTGTTAACATCTTTAGGTGATACAAATCAAGTCTCAATTTGTCAATCCACCCTCCCATCCTAGCTTTTGAAGTCCTCTATGGTATCATGCGGTGCATAGTTTCGAAAGGGCCAAATGGTAAATGGTAAAACATTTTATCTCCTTTCATCCTTGGCGCATAATGTTTGCAACTTTGCTAATTTCTTCGATTGGGTGAATGAAAAGCATTATAAAGACCAATTCCATATTTTCTCATTTTATAAGCAACAAATGGGGTTAATTTGAATTTCTGGTTTAATGATTTCTAATTTGTCCCTATTTTGCTTCACCATTGGTCATGATGTGAGTATGATTGAGTGTGCTAACTAGAAAGAGGAGGGAAGAAATGATGGCCTGGGGGGGATGAATCATGTATTGTATTCTTTTATTTCATCAAATTTAAAATTGCATAATTTTTATGATCCAATCGATCTATGGGTAGAAGAAGTTTGCAACAATCAATCTCATCCCCGGCATGATTTCATTTCTCTTCATCCATGTCTTTCTTTAATTTTCAAACAACAAGTTATAATGGCTTCAATTTTCATTCACATTGCTCACAAGCCATCTTTGATTTGCTGTATCTTTAATTGTAAAGAAAGCTCAATAGGTTTGTTCAGCAAGTGGTTGCATTGGATTTATGATTTTACCTAACACTTGTTTAAATTTGTTAGAGTAGAGTAGGTAGGACCTGAATAAGCCTTTCCCGGCAGTAGTATAAATTTTGCTTTGTTGTCTGAAGCTCACCTTTGAAGCTCTTAGTATAGTGTATATTTTTGTTGTCCTGCAAAATATAAAAAATCAAACTTCTATTGAAAAGATATGGTTATAGGTTAGACTTATTTTTTGCTTTTTAGTTTCATGCATCTTTATTTTCTGTATTTATATATTTTCCACATATTGTTCTCACGACTGGTCTGTGAGTTTGGTATAGCTCTGGACATGTTGCAGGTAGTTAGGTACATTCTTGGTAGCAGTTGCAGAGCTGGATGGATTGATCGAGGATGCGAGAAGCAAAGTGCGAGTACCAAATATTCTGAGGTTCTCAAGCGCTCTTTTCAGCACAGCACTTGTCTCAGCTGGAGCCAGATGTTATCACATATATAGTAGCCAGGCTACCAAATTCTATTTTTCAGACACAGTACATTTTTCAGCCAGATTTCTTACATATGAGATGCTGAGATGAGCATCTGTTATGGATCATGATTATATCAGTGGACTATTGCACTCTCCCATGTCAGGACTGAGTCTCAGGACACTCAGACTATTGCACTTTCCCAAGTTTTTAATTAAATTTTTCCATAATTTAAATGGAAAAATTCAATTTGTAATAAGTTAGTCATCCGGAACCCGAATTCAGTGATTGAAGGCTCTAACCTTAAGCCAAAAATCATTCTTGATCAGCCAGCTAGCCAGATCCAAGTTTCAGAAGTTCATTCGGCCACATAACGCATATTTTCTCAAAAAAGTCATTTTTGGGGAAAAAATTGATTAATTAATAAAAATGATTATTTTGGAGAAAATCCAAATTAATCCGAATTCAGCGAAATAAAAGGCTAAATGACATGGCACGGAGCATTTATGATGATTCCAATGAATATCGGTCAGTTTCAAATCAAGTATTGGAGTGTAGCAATTGAACTATTAGTCAGAAATTTGCCCTCTTTGGTCAAATCCGTTTTTGGTTGAAGTGTGGGTTATCTATTGGTTGGGTGATCATTATGAGGGAGGATGAGCCACCTCACCCCCCCTCATTACTCCAGCACTCAGTTACAACTTAGTTGCAGCTCGGTTCAACTCCAAATCATTATGGCGAGCTCATTCAATTACTTCGGTGTTACTCTTAGTTTGGTTTTAGGGTTTTAGCCTTCTCTCTTTGTATAAATAGAGGCTCTTTGAGCTCTATTAGGAGTGGATGATTGATGTAGAGAACCTCTGGTGAAATATTGTAATGCTTGTTGCTCTTATGCAACCTATTTTTTAATAAAGAAAGGCTTTGGAGCCTCATGCTGTGTAGATCTTGGATGCATATGTTCCGGTTAATGAGGTGATATTATTTCGATTTCTTTGCTTTTGCTAATTTGTGGGTATTAATACATGATTTAGAGGGCTTATAAAAGCACGTAAGAATAGGTATTTGTAGCTTTCAAGTTACCTATTTATTCCATTTACTTTTAGAAATCTTAAAGAGCATTGTTTTATTCAGCTATATTTCATGCTTTTGTGATTTGTTTAGTAAACAATACATGATTTAACCCCCGTTTTGGCAAGTGTATAAGTTTTTGTCTACAAATCACTTCACCATACCAAGTAGAAGGTTGAGCTAAGTTGCATCTCCTTTTCTTGGAGCCCAGCATGCGTATCTAGCAGCTGCATGCTATTTGGGATCCAAAGTGGTTTCAAGGATTCAAGATCCAAGTGGTTTTATCTTCTTTATTCACTCTAAAATTAAAATTTTGCAATTTCTCCACTTTATGTTTGCGAGTAAAATTCTGATTTATAAAGCTAATCATTTGCATCTTACTTGCTCTCATTTCTAGATATAGGAAGTGTCAAAATTTTTACATTTTTACTTAGATCTAGTTAGTACTTGAAGTAGCATAAAGTTCCTATCTTTGCTTAAGTACTAAGTGTATTTTGTTAGTGTATTGTATTGTTTAATCCATCATTTTGCAGGAAAATAGATCGCTGGTTTTTTCTCTTTTCATGACAGGTTTAGCGGGAATGCTGGCAAAAAATCAAAGATATAAGCTCCAAGAAACATTCTTTTTTCCCCTTTCTTCATTCCCATTCTCCAGGGTGCCTTGAAGACATTCTCAAGATCACAAAGGGCTGCAAACTTCAAGCATTGTAACAAATTAATAAAAAACGAGTGGGATTACGGCTCCCACACCCCTCTTCCCCCATTTGGGGGATGCCTGTATCGTCCCTTTGTCATGCTTGTATTTTTTGTTTAATAAACTACTAAAGGTAGAATAGGATAGAATAATTTCATAATCATTAGAAGTTTGTTTTTCATTAAAGTAAGGTAGTTTATTTCTGATTAGTTCATCATTCATAAAACATAAAAGTAAAGATGTTTCTTTGTTTATTTACTTAGTTGAATGCAAAGTCTGTTTACCTTTTTGATATGATTTTACTTACCCCCTTGCTTTCCCGATTAGGACCCTGAAAGAGACTCTTGGGTAGTTTAGATCTTTGTGTTTTTTTTAATTTTAACAAATTAATTAAGTCTCTTGAACTTGCAGTAACACAAGTCAAGAGCACTCTCTATTGGAGAGCATAGTTAGAATTTGCACATCCTTGCATTAGGCATTTAGATTAGATAAGTCTCTTGAACCTTTGTCATAAGACAAGGTCAAGAGCGCTCTCTGTCGAAGAGTCTTAATTAATTAACTTAATAAAATTTGCAACGCACTCCCCCATAATTAATTAACTTCGTTTTCTCCTTGCCGGAGTATGCTCTGACCGACTTCAAAATCGGAGTACCCAGAAACGACATTGGATCTTTAATATTGCAAGAATAATTTAATAAAATTTAACACCCTGCAATCAACGCACCGGCGTTGTAGGGAATTTTCCAAAGTACTTCCTAGTAGAGGCACCGGAACCCTGCTGTCTAAGCTTCTCAGCTAGCTGGTCAATTTTTGCGATACCAGCCTGGGATACTGGGCGGGCCTGACATGTCTTCAACGGAGTGAACTTAGAATATTCTCCCAGTGTTTGACAAGCATTCGTTGACACCTTAATCAAGAGCACATAAAATCCTTAAAACCTACCAAGAGCACTCGCATAACCTAACATTCACTAGTTTGATTTCTAGACTTGTGTTTAATTCTCTTGCGCATTTCAGCATTATTGACTCCATAAGGCACTGGTCCTTTTTGAATTTGCATAATTATCTTATTTGATCAATTGTCTATGGTTTATTATAATTTCTTTCTCTGAATGCATAATTAAAGTCTAGAATCATCACTCATTGCTTAAATATTTTGCTAGCAACGTGGATTGCTTTTGATCAAGTGTCATACTCATAATAAATAAACCTATGTTGCCAGGAAACGTGGGTACGGGTACGGGTACGACACTTTTTGAAACATGGTACTTCGGTACGTCGAGGGTACTATATATATATATATATATAATTATTAATAATAAATATATAATATATATTAAAAATAAAATTGAAACATGTCACAGTCACATGACTCACATGATACATCATGATCCAATGATCCATAGAACCATACATGCACATTGCATATTCACTTTCAGATTTCGTCATTGATTCATTGAACAATGAAAATTCACAATTCACATTGAAAATTTGAAACATTCAAAGTTCAAACTTCAAACATATATTAAAATAAGTTATAAATTATAATATATTAATGACAAATGTATGTCCATGACTCCTTGAGTCCATTCAACATTGTCACAATAACACAATAATTGTTTTAGAATTTTGCTAAAACCATCTACAAACCATCATAAAAAGAATTATACTTACAAAACAGTCTAAAAACACTTGGCATAAAAAATTATAACTTTCATTATGTTCAGCATTTTGAATTTTTCGTAACCATCCAAATCCAAATATAATGGCTCCTTTTAACAATGATAAACATTCCAACACCAAGCCAACCATTTCTTTTACTCCATCAAAAAACGAGTTGAAAAATCCTCTCCCAAAATTCTTAAATTACATCTCCTTTATATTTTGATTTTTGAATTAAAAAAAAAAGACAAATCAAACCAAATCAAAACCAAATGCTACTAAGAAATCCAGAAAACAAAATTATAATATAGAATATGTGGGTACTCGGTTTATTACAAATGCTATAACATTTGGGAAAATCTACAACGTAGAAAGAAAATCTCTTTGATATTATTGTGGTCCTTATCATGTATTTTAATGAAGCAATTTTATTATTAAAAAATAATAATTATAAATTTAGTTGTTAAATATTTGAAGGGATTGTAGCTCAACAGTTTGATGGAAGTCTTGAACCAAATAAAGTGTCAACTCAATAACAGTGAACTCAAGCGAATATTTGCAGAACAGCGCGGGATTTAATAGCAATTGCCAGCTGCTTCAGTCACATCCCAGTCAAATCGTGGTCCAAAAGGAAGGGAATTGTGTGAGAGATCTGCGTATTCAAAGAGTGCTGTAGCATACTGTTAGCCATAGACAGATTTGTGACTCTCAAACGGCGCGTTGAATTTCCAAGACGACGCTGTCCACTACCGTCCTGTACAGGTCTGACAAATAGTTTTAAAATCTGATTTGCTTACTGAATCAAAAGCCATTCATCATATAGAGGATGATAGTGACTATGTGAGAGATAGTGATGATCACAGTTCTAGTGCTTTCACTGGCCCGAGTGTTATTAATGACTTATTAATTAACTTAAAACGATTCTCTGTATATATTAAAATTTAAAACGATTTTACTATATAGTATAAGATGTCTTATTTGTGCACGATTTTATTATAATATATACAGAGATTTATTATCTTTTGCCAGTTGCCTACGATTTTGCCAGTCGCCTACGATGTCCTTGAATGAGTTCTCAGTTTCCACTGCTGGAGGGTGCTACTGTCCACTGTTGAACAACACTGCTGAACATTGAACAATGAAGATGGAGTCTGGACTGTCTGCCGATATCCCACTGTCCGCTGTGCACAATGAATAAGTTACGGTTTGGGTGTTTTTACCAATGCCGCGAGGGTTTTCATTAAAAACGATTTTCATTAATTAAAAACGATTTTCATTTAAATTTTTATCACAGCCGTACCACAGCCGTACCGAAAATCGGGTACGCCGTACCATTTTTGGAAAACGTACCATATTTTTTTATTATTGTGTACCCGGTACGGCAGCACTGTTCATGGTACATGAGGGTACGTACCATTGCCGTACCCAAGTACTCGGTACGTGTACCCGGTACCGGTACGTGTACCCGACCCCTGGGTACACGTACCCATGCAACACAGAAATAAACAATTCTAATCATAATAACTCCTAAATAACACCCCTCCGCATCCACAACTAATTAAAACACTTTAACCACATTGAGCCTTAGAAAACTCTTTGTTAGGGACTACCCCCCTTGGCTTCGTTAGGAGTTAGCCTAAACGGAGGAGCTAGGAGTAGGTGACAGTACCTAGCTCTGTGCTTGCCCCCAAGGTCACACCTCTCCCACTTTTTCAAGTGAGGAGACAGCTTTCGAAAGATTTCTGCTGCTGGTGTGCAATTGGCGGACAACATCTTTTGGCGTCGTTGCCGGGGACAAGTCTTTTTGTTCTTGGACGACCTTTGTTTCTTTTAATTTTTTACCTTTTTCCCTTTTTTTTTTGGTAGATTTTTAGTCCAATCACTCTCCGAAATTAGACTTAAGTCCACCTGGCGACTCCACTGTCAGTTAACACCTCAAGGTATTCTACTAGAAGAAACTCTGAAGGTTTGTTCAATTTCATCCCTGACCCTGAAAAGGTCTATAGGAGGAAACTGAACAAACTAGCTTCTCGTAGGATCCTTGCAGAACTTGGATTTGAGTCTGTTTCAGACATCCACCTTTTATTCTTAGAAAACTTAGAAAATTTGCAAAACAATAACTGTTTCCTTGACACAATGGGTGAGTTCTTTACTCAACTCAACTTTACTCAGATAGCAAGTCAACCTCATGACATTCCTGAAAAGGCTATCGACAAACTTATGACCTATAATGGCACTGATGCCTTTGTCTCTGCTGAGCAACATATCAGAAATTTCTCCAGGAACTGCGGTTCTTATGTTAGGGGTGCTGATAAACATGAAGATGTGTACATGACCTTGTTTGCTTTGTCTTTGGATGGCAAGGCTGGCAACTGGTATGATAATTTGCCAAATAATTCTTTTACTACCATAGCAGACTTCAAGACTGCTTTCCTCAGAAAGTTTGGCAGTAAAAAAGAACCTAGACATCTAGTAGCAGCTTTGACTAGCATGAAGAAATCTGAAACAGAAACGATGGATGAGTTCAATAATAGGTTCACTGAGTTGTCAAATTCCATCCCTGCCACTTATTCTCCTCCTGTAGCTTCCATTCTGGATTATTACATTGAAGCATTAAGTGGCAAGATCCAGTACCAGATTAGAGACAAGGAGCTGACTACTTTACTTCTAGCTCAGGGTTTGGCGGTTAAAATTGATAAGAATATGCAGTCTTCAGGAAAGTCAAACATCCAAGGTTACTCTAGGTCATCCGTTCCTCTTAAAAATGTTGAACCTAAAGGGAAGAAGCCATCAAACGAAGCTTATGAGAAGAAGTTCATAGACTTGACTGAGAAAATGCAAGAAATGGAAAGGAAATACTTAGCATAGATTAAGGAGGTTCAGAATAAGGTCGTAACTGTTGAAAGAACTCAACCTCCGCCACCTCCTAGAACTTTCCCTGCAAGGCAAACACGGCAGAGAAAGAATCCCAACCATGAGCAGAGGCCTCGTCATCAGCTAGAGGCTACTAATATGGTTGAGCCTTACAAACCATTCTATAGGGCGTGCAGAGATTTCCATGCGGAATCTTCTTGCTATTATGCATGCTATATTCAGGAGTGTTGTCCACCTATTTCAACTAGGTGGAAACCTCATGTACATTGAAGATGTACATTATGTGCAGTTTGTACCATGGAAAAATTATGGGGATTTTTCATTCAGCAGGGCAATTATGCCCCTTTTGTACACGAAATGTCCGCTCCCCTGCGTGGGATAATTAATGTAACTTTATATGTCATCATGGGTCATTCCTCTAAGGATGTCACCATGGACTTTATTATCAGGGAAGTCCTCTTCACCGAGTGTTTTTTTTCCCTTCCAGTTAATTTTGTTAATTAACAATTTTAATTGGTTGGGTTTTTCACTCACCAATCCTCCAAAGTGGTGAATTGGCGTTCTGATAATCAAGCCCATGAGGTGGCTAAGGTTTCAAGTTGTTGTCCATGACCATGCTAGCCATATCTTATAGTCTTGCGGAATTTCGTTAGAATTTTAATTTCTATTTTGATTTTTTCTTAATTAATTAACTTTACCATTTGGTGGTTAATTAATTAAGTTTCGATGTAATAATGTAATTTATTGAACCTTGGCATTTTGTAATAGGGGTTATGAATGCAAATGAAAAAGCTATGACATCCCCTAAGCCGTCATTCTGACAAGGAGTTGGGAAGTTAGACCAATTTTGGTTAAGACAAGGTATTTTTTCCTAGGAAATTAATCTAATTTCCAAGGGTGAAAAATTAAATTTTTTGATTTTGAAAGAAAAAATCAAATAAGGCCATGGTAATTAAGTTTGGGGGGTGGCTAAGCATAGCCAGAATTTCATTTAAATAAACTCCCCATGGTCAAAATAAATGTCTGAAGATCTCTTAAGTGGGGCGTCCCTCTTGTCTTATTAAAAAGATAAAAATAAAAAATAAAAGATAAAAAAAAGATTTAAAATAAAAGATAAAATAAAAGATAAAAAATTAAAAAAATTAAAAAATAAAATATTAAATAGAAAAGAAAAGATTAAAAAATAAAAAATAAAAAATAAAAATATAAAAATAAAAAATATAAGATTAAAACTTAAAAATAAAAGATTAAAAGATTTAAAAATAAAAAGATAAAAATAAAAAGTAAAAGATAAAATAAAAGATTAAAAGATTAAAAAATAAAAAGATAAAAATAAAAAATAAAAGATAAAATAAAGATTACAAATTAAAAATAAAAGATTAAAGATTAAAGATTATATAAAAGATTAAAAAATTCAAGACAAAATTAAAGATAAAATTAAAAATTGAGTCAAAGGAGGAGACCCCACTTGAGTCATGGAAACCCTAGATCTAAGGGTTAAGCTTCATTGTGACATGGATCTATCTTTTTTACCATTGATTTGAAAAGACACCCTTGCTTATGATTGGTGGATGGCTTGCAAAGTCAACAAACCTAGATCTAAGGGTGGAAGAGAGCTAGAGTTTAGATCTATGTTTTGGACCGTTGATTTGGGAGTGGGTTTGAGATCTTTTCAACTATAAAAAAGAGGCCCCTCCTCTCATTTTATGATCATTCTTTGGAGCATGGTTATGCTGCCAAAATACTCTCTTCTCCTCTCTTCTCTTCTTCAATATTTTGTCCTAGCTATTTTGCTCAAGCCCTAGAGGCTTTTTGTACTCAAATCTTGCCCTAGTTGGGCCATAACTCAAGGAAATTCTTTGGAGGAACATTGTGCTATTGTTCTACATTCTTCATGGTCCATTGTTGAGGTAACTTGTATCTTGTATTTGGTTTTTGCATATTTGTATTAGTCTAGTTAGCTCTCCACAAAGTATTTTGTGGAGAGATTAGAGAGTAGAAGTATTTTTACCCTCTTTTGTGAATTGTTTAGCAAATTTCTTCAAAGTATTTTGTAGAGATTGTTAGATATTCATCACTAGGCTTACATTTTCTTGCAGATCTAATATTTGTTTACAGGTTTTCTAAGCCAAGGACATCTCTCCAAGGATTTCATTTTCAAATCTGCATTTTCGTCCATCTCTCTTTCTCTCTCCTAAAACTAGGTTTTATTCATTGTATAGTGGATAAAACCCTTGTTTTAGGGCTTTCTTTCATTATAGATTAGTATAGAATTATTAATCTGCTGTTCATATATCATTTAGAGGCCAAAAAATTCATTTTTTGGTCACTAAAACTTCGTTTTTTCCAAAATTTCAAGTTCAGATTTTTCAATAATTTTTCTGGGTTTTATACTAATCTGTGCTAACTTTCTGTTTTAGTGTTTCTGCAGTAAATTCCAGCAAGTAAAGTTGCTGGTTTGTTGCAGTTAATGCACAGAAGAGGGGGTTATGCTGCCCAAAATTGCCTAGAAAAGCCCTAGAAAAGTTTTGGTCCAAAAGAGGCCAAAAAACCTCAATTTTTCCTCTCTTTTCTACAATATTGTAAACCCCAAAAGAGAAGTTCTCTTTGGGGTATTCTCTAAAGCTTTGAAAGCTGTTGTAAATCTGTATATGAGTAGTGTAGAAATAGCCTAGAACACTAGTTGCTTAGATTTATTTTTTATGTAAATTTTATTTCTGTTTACCCACCTTCCCTGTTACAGAGATTGTTGTGTGGTTAGGATATTGTTTTAGCTAATTGCATTTTCCTTTCAAGTTTCTGTTCAAAGTAATTAAATCTAATTTTTATTTCTGTCAAAGGAGTAACCATACAACCCACTGATCCGGTGTATCCTCTATCCCAACTTGTCATCTCCCTTTAGGGACTTCAAGTTGGGTATGAAAAGCAGGAGAGGTGGGGGATTAGCTTAATTAGAACAACTTTTTTTTCTGCTACAAACCTTTACACTTTGCTTTTTTCAGTCCAAGATCAAGTACCGGCACCTCCCATAAGGGATAACGCTCAGGTTGACTCTATTAACTTGTTAATTCTGTAATTTATTTTGTTTACTGTAAAAACAAATCTACAATTTACTTAAAATATACAACCTAAACTGTTCGTGTATCCTCTGCCCCCTTGTTATCTCCCTTTAGGGAACTCAGGTAAGGGTATGAAAAGCGAAGAGGCTTAAGGGCTCTAGTTTAATAGGCATCTGTCTTACTATTTTTTTGGTTGATTAAAAACAGTGACCTCGGAAGCTAGTTGGAGTAGAAGACCGTGGGGGGTCTCTAGGCGTTCTACGTCCTCCTTGTTGAGCACCGGGGCATTGGGGTTTGACCTGGGAGCTACAGGTGGACTTGTTTCCACTGTTTTGAGCGCACCAGCATTCCCTCTTTGACTTGAGAAATAATAGATTGGGGTAGTCACACCACTAGATCTAAAACTTAATCAAAGACTTCAACTTTAATAAAATTTATTAAAACGAACCAAGAGACATTGCAAAACGTCTTATCCACATTTTAGTTTCTGTATTTGCTTTAAGGTCCTTGCTTTTCAAGGCTTTCATTTTACAAGTACATCTTGCAAGCATCTCAATTTCATTTCAGTACCTTGCACTTTCAAGTATAATATCTTTAAAGTACTGTGGCATGCTTGAGTAAAACATTGTTTAATCTTGTAACTTGAAAGCAATCTGTTGTTTGATCTTTGACATAATAACTTGTTCATCCGGTGTATGTCTTGTTTCTTTTCAGGTATCATTGTATATTTGTTTAACCATTCTTTAGCATTTGTTCATATTGTTAATATTGTAGATCTTGCTTAGCTTAAACAACTGTGGATAATCATTCTTAATTCTTTTGTAAGTTTGTAAGTTGTAATCTTTTGACTCCATTTAATCTAGGCACTGATCTTGTAATTTTGTAACCTTAATAAAATAAAATCCCTTTAACTAAATTGTTAATAAACCTTCATGTAGGGACTACCCCCCTTGGCTTTGTTGGGATTTGGCCTAAACGGAGGAGTTGGTACACTGTGGTGACAGTGGTCCCCAGCTCTAACTTGCCCCCAAGGACACACAAAGCGGGTTGGAGACTTCCCCGTGTCATAAAGTGTGTATTAGGCGGCAACAAGGAGCATGGTTTTCCAGAGGGTTGTGGTCCTAAAGCATCATCAAGCGAGTCTAAGTACATAAACTATGTAGATTACATGCATGATATTTCTGGAGAAAGTTGGAGAGAGGCAAAACAATATTCAAGAGAGCCTGAGTACATTAATGCAGTTGGACAGCTCCATCCTATCACCACAGAAACTCGGGGTCAAGTCGAAGATTATAATCAACAAATAGATAACTTCACTAAAAACTTTGGTACTAATTCTAAAAATGAGTATAATGATGATAGTTTGGAAGGTTTACTACCTTGTGACCTTTTTTCTGAAGAAGATGACTATGATCATGAGGAGGGATTTAGCCAGAGATGTAATACAAGTGAGGAAGAATCCTTTACATTTGAGATGGATGATAACTACGAGACTTTAATGGAAAATCAAATCTTAGAAGTTTCATGTGATGAGAGTCCTCCATGCTCTCCACTGGATGACAAATATTTGGAAAGTTGGGTCCCATGTGATATCTTTGAAACCTGGCTTTTCGAAGAAGATTGTTTTGAGCAGAATGAGGAGTGTAGCCAGGGACTTGATACTAGTGATGAGGCATCTCTCATATTCGACATAGATGGCGATGATGATTATTGGACTCTTATTGAAAATCCAACCTATGATATTTTTCAAAATATTTTTGAGAATCTCATCTATGATGTGTCCAGTGAGGGGAGTGTTTATTTTGAGACTTATGAAATTTGTAAAGAAGAACAGTTAGAGTTTTCATATGATCAGTCAGAATTGTATCTGAGTATCGATAATAAGGATTTGGAAAAGAAGTGCAGTGAAGAATCAGATGGGATACAACTAGTTGAAGTTTTTTCTCAGCCATCGTCTTCACATATAGATATTCCTTATGTTTTGGAGCAGCTTGGGGCTTATACAATGAGTTATTATTTGATAAGCCTTGATGATCAGCATGATGGAGTAGTCGACCTGCCGCATCATCTCGATTTGTAGATCAGCGCTATCTAGTCATGGATAGAAGCAGCCTGCGCGAGCACCTACCAGTTTGAGAAGAAGTTTGACGACATTATTCATGCCTATGATTCCCCATCCAACCCTCCCATTCTAGATCATCACGCAGGTTTGCATTTTCTGGAAATTGTCCTTACTTTGGCTGGTAACTATTATCACCTGCCTTGTAGTTGCCTGCTTAAGGTGGATCCAGAATGGATGGTAGAGGGGTAAGCAACTAAGGGGTGGAACCACGACTTCCTAGACTCTCAAATGGATGGTTGTCACGCCAATCAAGATAGCCTTCACTTTAGGTTATCCTAGTCTAGGACAACAATGGGGGAGACCCGGATCTGCTCCCGACAAAAGAGATCGAACCTAGACACTAGAAGAAGATCAGATGGGGCTTTAGGGTACTTAAGGTGCAAGGTGAATGGGAACCCTAGCTCTAGGGTTTAGGTACTAGCAACTGTATTGGGAAACGTAACTATGACAGGGCGAGCACGAATAGAGTTGGGACTCTCCAGTACCTAGAAATCAGACTCAGTAAAAGGTGTTTGAGCTATTAGTGAATGTTGGTAGATGGCAAAAACTAAGAGCCTAAGGGCAGCGCTAGCTTGGAAATCAGTGCTTTGTATGCATTGGGCAATGGAGTCAGCAGTAAGACAACGTTTCAGGAAACCCACTTGGGAAACACCTTGATCTATGAAACCAGAAAGCAATTGGTCCAGAAAAAGCCAAGGTACAGGAAACCCAACTCAGTAGATAGCTAGCGCTAGGGCCTAGGAAGACAAATCTGAAGCTTTAGGGGGTACCGAAAGGCTGGTGGCTCAACGTTGAGGATGAGAAGTGATCAGGGAGACCTGATCTACAAGCCCAAATCAGGAAAATAGCAGAAAAATTAGATCTAGAAAAGTCAAAATCTGATGATGGGGTTAGGAGGTTGAAAACTGATTTTTTTAGATCTAGGACAAACCAAGATGAATTAGCATAGCATTGAGGGTGTTCTGGGATGCTTGGGACCCGATCTATTAGTCTATCATGTCAGATTTCAGAAAAACCTACTTCCGAAAAAGGCCAATTTTCAGTGAGGGCGCTAGGGCAGTTTCAGTCTATTTTTCAGATCCCGGTCAAACTATTGAGCCTCTTGACAGCGTTGGGGTTGATTTGGATTGCCCAAGACCCGATCTATCCGTTTGTGAAGTCAGAAATCAGAAAAACTCAAAACCCTAGCAGGTCAATTTTTTCAGTGGGGGGTTATGCAGTTTTCTGCTGAAAAATCAGATCTAGGTCAATCTATGAGGAATTTGACCAGCGTTCCAGTTGATTTAGTTAGGGGGAGGCCCAATCTATAAAACCCATAAATGGTTTGGCAAAAGATCGCCCGGTTCCCTAATTATTTGATTTTTTAGGTTTTTATGGTTTAGGAGTTTTCAAAAAATAGTTAAATTTCAGCAAGGTACAATGGAATAAGATCAGAAAAGAAGAACTTACCTGTGGATCTTACCTAGAGAAGCTTGTAGAAGTCTGTAAAAGTGACGATCCTAGCTATCTCGATCAATCGTAGAAGATCCCCGTGATTTCTATGGCATATGCAAGCTCTAAGCCATCAAAGCGCCCCCTACCCTACATGAGCAAACATCAACCATATCAGATTTGCACATACAAAATAAAGAAACTGAATGCTACAAGACAATAAAATGAAGTAATCATAGATCGCAATGAAACTAATGAAAACCCCCTGATCCAAGACGAAGAGAACCGAACGAGTTGAGGTCCCCCTACAAAAACGCTCCAGCCAAAACGCCCTCCTGTAGACAAAACAATGATAGCCACAAAAAACAAAAAATAGATCTCACGAGAATTTCCACGATTCTAGTAAGCTGAAGACAAGCTAATCACCATTTGAGCACATCAGATGCAAAGCAAATCTAGAAAATTTTCACAGAAAAAATCTTTCTATTATTCAGATCCAAGAGCCAAAGACCCCTTACAAATGAGAAGCTCTCTCCTTTAAATAAAAATGAAAGAACCTCAATCATAACCAAATCCTAACCACTTTTAAAACGAGTGGCTAAGATTAAAAGATACAATGTTCTAATCAATGGTTGAGATGAGCTCAACATACAATACATGGATCAATATAATTATAATTTACCAAAGTGGACTTAAACCACCCAAATAAAGGTAACCCACTCAACAAGAAATAAATGAAAGCACATGGTGGGTCCAAGGAGTGTTTGACTAACTCCCTTTGGGTGTCCCCATGGCACAATAAATAATATAACAATTTAAAATTTTGACTTTTGTGCCTCGAGGAAAACGTGTGTCTCCCAAAAAGCTCCAGAAAATATATAAAATTTGCCTAAAAATAGGTGCGGGCCCCATAAAATGCCGAAACTGCTGGAGAAGGCGTGGAAGACATCACTCTCATCATTGTGACTCACCCCATGCCATTTCTTTGCCTCAGTAGCACAAATCGATTTCTTCAATAGCCATTTGATCATTTTTTAATCTGCCTCGGGAAACGTGATACTGCTAAAACAGCCTCCTAGGATGCCTGCGTTGTCAAATTGAGCCTTCCAAGCTCTCTGGGATGGGGGTACAATGGTACAAATAAGTGGCTGCACCCCCCTATGCCCATACAACGCCCTAGGAGATGGCAACTGAAACATCTCCCTGCTCAAACAAATCAATCTGTGAAGAAAAACTGCATCAGAAAAGCAAAATAAGCCTGATCACATCTGTAAGTGCCCAAAACTGGAAATAAACTGTCTCATTGGACTCAAAGAGTCCCAATCCATCAAAGGTGTATATTCATACCCCTCATAGGTCTCTGTCTGATCATTAATCATAACCAATAAACAATATAACCATATGTGAATATTCAGACACCAATAATAACTCAGAATAGATCAATTTGCTGCAAGTGTTAAGAGGTTAAACCATGCTTTACAACTCATTCACGTAACAAAATCAACAAGCAGCATTCATTTCACTAGCGGTACATCAACAAATACTTATAAATATCAGGCTTTATTTATTATTACTTAGACTCAGACTTTCAAGACTATACTCACTTCATAGCTGTAGTCATTTTGCTAGTGAAGGGTGAAAGGTGGAAATGACAAGGCTAAGGAAAATGATGACCTCCTACTCAACATCATGACACTTTGGACAAGGAAAGGGAGAACTCACTATAACCAATACTGGACAAACATCAACACAAGGAATGGCAGTGCCTCATAGATGGATGAGTTGTTTAGAGAGTGCTTATTCAATTTAGGCATCATGTCTACATCAATTTTGATCCAAGTTCATTAGGATCACATTTCATTCTGTGGCCTTTTGGCCTATATGAACCCTTTGGGACTTCACCAGTGCTTAAAAGCATAGCTAATCGTAGCTTTCATCCTGGCCATATTTATTTTTAATAAGGTCAGCAATCCTTTGATATAACATTTTTTAACAATTGTTTTTTTGGACCTTTTCTTATACTCTTCAAGGAGTATTTTTTTTTTAGCATTTCATTGCTCTTGCTCTTTTTGCCTATGTTAAGAAACATAGTTTTACAATTTTTATTTTCCATGGGCGCATATTTAATATTTCAATAAAAGTAGTACATGAGCTTTCAGTTTTAGCCAACATCTCAAGTGACTAGGGGGAATTCTGCACAGTGCCAAACATCGGGACAACCGAACAGAATGATTTAGGCATACTATCCAACTTACCATAGGCAAGTTTTGTCACCAATTCAGAGCCGAGACACAATGTAAACAGGGAGGCTTGTCCAACAAAGGTTCTAGCGGGGAAAAATGTCCTCCATGCCACAAGTCAAGAAGTCAGTTGGGTTGAAAATTAAACTAGAAGGTAATGGATGGATGAAGACAATGAAATGATGGAGCCAACACTTGCAAGCCAAAACAATGGTGGGAATGACTACCTCTATTCTCCCTAAGGAGGGTAAAACCAATGAGTATAGATCAAGAACTTCAAATCCAAAGTAAGGACATCAATACATAGTAGAATATACAACCAAGTCCATGTAAATATGACCACCAGATCATGATACCACAAGTCAATATATGTCACAAGAATCAATATAAGAGCAATAATAACCACACCACCATATAAAATACTGAGAAAGTACTGATATATCACTGGGCATCCACTATTGCTCTGAAATAACATAAATGGCTATATCGGTCCTCAAATCTAAGTGTCCTGAGACTCAGTCTTGGCATGGGAGAGTACAATAGTCCATTAATACAAAAATGATCCATCAGAAATGCTCATCTCAGCATCACATATGTAAGAGATCTGACTGAAAAATGTACTGTGTTTGAAAAATAGAATATGGTAGCCTGTCTACTATATATGTGATAACAGTAACCAAAGACAAGGAAAAACTTTTTTATATTAATAAAATGCTTAGGTGGCTACACTGGATCTATGATTACACCTAACCTTTTGTGTATCATGCTTAGAGTAGGAAAATAGGTTCCTTAAAGTGAGCGTTTACTTTACCTTTTTTCTTTATGTACTTAGAAATAAATAAAATTTTCAGTGAAGTTTTTTCTTTGGATAAAACAACTTTTGGATCATTGGCTCTTTTTTTATGAAACTTGTGCTACGAAGGTTTTCTTGTCAAGTTTAGATGTTTTTACAGGATATGGAAACTAGAGATTCTGGGGTTCTCGTCTGCTCTCCTTGCATAAGAGATTAGATCGAGCACACGTCCCACAGTTGGAGCCAGATGTTATCCACTTATTTGTACCATAGTTGGGTTACCTAAGGAGCCGCCAGTTGTCAAACATGACCAATGTTTGATTCCAGTGTATCAGTTGATTTGTCTTTGTGTCTAGCTAGTGTTGGCTAGCCAGTTTTTCATTTGAATAATTTTGACCATGACCGCGCGGGGTTTGTAATAAAATGTGCTAGTAGGGTGTTTTGAGTGGTTTGGTCTCGTAAGACGTAGAATCTTAATTAAGGTATTCCAGGGAGTTTTTTGCTCTTGACAATTATGCTTTGCCTATAGCCGAGTATAATTGATGAGGTTTTCTCCCGCTTCCTCCAAAGCTGGAATGCCCGATTTTGAATTCTGGGCCTTGAGGGGTTATTAGAGCCCAACTGAGTATATATAAACCTACTAGGCATTGTTAGAATAGAACATGGTCATGTCCTCAGTCAATCGGGCCATTAAAAATTTACCGAATTTTTTTTACCGAAGGTGTCAAATTTTTTTTTTTTTTTTTAATTTTTTAATTTTTCCTAAGTTTTTAATTAAATTTTTCCATAATTTAAATGGAAAAATTCAATTTGTAATAAGTTAGTCGTCTTGAACCCGAATTCAGTGATTGAAGGCTTTAACCTTAAGCCAAAAATCATTCTTGATCAGCCAGCCAGCCAGCCAGATCCAAGTTTCAGAAGTTCATTCGGCCACATAATGCATATTTTCTCAAAAAAAGTCATTTTTGGGGAAAAAAATGATTAATTAATAAAAATGATTATTTTGGAGAAAATCCAAATCCCTCTAAATTAATTCGAATTCAGCGAAATAAAAGGCTGAATGACATGGCACAGAGCATTTATGATGATTCCAATCAATATCGGCAGTTTCAGATCAAGTATCGGAGTGTAGCAGTTGAACTATCAGTCAGAAATTTGCCCTCTTTGGTCAAATCCATTTTTGGTTGAAAAGTGGGTTATCTATTGGTTGGGTGATCATTACGAGGGAGGATGAGTCACCTCACCCCCCCTCATTACTCCAGCACTCAGTTACAACTCAGTTGCAACTCAGTTCAACTCCAAATCATCATGCCGAGCTCATTCAATTACTCCTGTGTTACTCTTAGTTTGGTTTTAGGGTTTTAGCCTTCTCTCTTTGTATAAATAGAGACTCTTTGAGCTCTATTAGGGGTGGATGATTGATGTAGAGAACCTCTGGTGAAATATTGTAATGCTTGTTGCTATTATGCAATCTATGTTTTAATAAAGAAAGGCTTTGGAGGCTCATGCTGTGTAGATCTTGGATGCATATGTTCCGATTAATGAGGTGATATTATTTCAATTCTTTTATTTCATGCTTATGTTGGTTAATGATTCATGCTTTAGAAGGCTTCTGTAAGCACGTAAGATCAATTATTTGAAGTTTCAATTTAATTGTTTATGGTTTCACTCTTAGAAATTGAAAGTAGCATTGGTTATTCAGTGATATGATATGCTCTTTTATATTTCAAATTGTAAAACATACATGATGTATTCCATCTTTTGGCAAGTATTCGAGTTGAATTTGTGCAGATCACTTCATCCAATCAAGTAGGAGTTCGAGCTCGGTACATCCTCTCCTCTTGAAATCAGGAGAACCTCCGGAAATTTCAACCTTCAAGGAATCCAAGCATCATCAAGAAAGGCCACAAGTTTGAATGTTTTTCTTCATTTTTATTCATTCTTCAAAGTTTAAAATTTTTTACTTTCTTGGGTTAGGGCAAGGTTTGGACTAAAGTGAACATTCATTCACCAAACCTTATGCCCCTGTTGGCTGTCCCGTATTCAATTTGAAGCCATCTTTCTTTTTTATTGCAGATCTTTTTTCTCCTCTTTCGCTGCCCACTTTTGCCCTCTTCCTTCACTTTTTGCAGCCCTCTTTTTGCCCTAATTTGCAGCCTCATTTACCCTTTTTTGCAGCCACTTTTTGGGCCTTATTTTCGGCCATCTTCACCACTTTTTGCAACTCTCTTTCTTCAATTTGTAGCCCCTCTTTCACCTTTGTTTTCAGCCTTCTTTGACCTTCTTTCGTCCTCTTTTCACCCCTTTTTCACTTCTCTTTTCGTAGCCTTTTACTCCTCTTTTTCTTCTTCCAGTTTTGGTAAGGGTTGGGTTCGTTTTTTGTCACTAAGTTTGTAGATTTAGTTTCAATTTGTTTTTTTGTGAACTAACACCATAACGAGTTAGTGTTCAAAGCTCTTATTAGTTTCAGGCAAGTGAAGGAGAGCCCAAAGGCTAAAAGCAAGCAAGAGCAAAAAGACCAAAACATCTCCCTCCTCTTTCTTCCCTTTCTCACCATCTGCTCATTCAAGAAAAAGCTGAGCATAACAAAAATTGTAAAACTATTAATAAAAGGGCTAGTGGGAGCAAGCCCCCCATCTTTTCTACTTCCCCTATTTGGGGGAAGTGTGTCTTGTGTTCCTTTTCATCTTTCTTAGTGTAGTTTTAACTTAAAGCACTTAGCTTAGTTCTCTTGATTAGACATAGTTTTCATTTCCACTAATTGCTAGTTGTTCATTAAGTATAACTACTAATTGCTAGATTATATTTTATTACTTGCATTGTGGTGTATCTTTCTTTATAATTGTTAATCTTAAAAAGAACCAAAATCTCTTGAATCTCACCGTAGGGTGGATCAAGAGTGCTCTTTGTCGGAGAGTTTTTTTAACTATCTTTCTTTTATTTTCATGCATTCTACTGTTTGCAAGTTTAACTAATTAATTATTAAGTCTCTTGAATTTGTCAGAACCCAAGTCAAGAGCACTCTCTATCGGAGAGCATTATTAGATTTGCACATCCTTGCTTTAGGCATTTAGATTAGCTAAGTCTCTTGAACCTTTGTCATAAGACAAGGTCAAGAGCACTCTCTGTTGGAGAGTGTTAATTAACTAATTTAATAAAACTTACAACACACACCCCTTTAATTAATTAACTTCTCTCCTTTCTTGCCGGAGTATGCTCTGACTGATCTCAGATCGGAGTACCCAAAAATGGCACTGGATCTTTAACCCTGCAAGAGTAACTTAATAAAACTTAACACCCCGTAACCAACACACCGACGTTGTAGGGAATCTTCCAAAGTACTTCTTAGTAGAGGCGTTGGAATCCCGCTGTCTAAGCTTCTCAGCTAGCTGGTCAATCTTCGTGATACCAGCCTGGGATATTGGGTGGGCCTGACATGTCTTCAACGGAGAGAACTTAGAATATTCTCCCGGCTTTTAACAAACCTTTGTTGACACCTAAATCAAGAGCACATAAAATCCTTAAAACCTACCAAGAGCATTCGCACAATCTAATACTCACTAGTTGGATTCCTAGACTTATTATTTTATTTGCGCATTTCAATATCATTGATTCCATAAGGCACTGGTCCTTGATTAAATCTGCATAATTATCTTATATTGATCAATTGTCTGTGGTTCATTATAATTTCTATCTCTGAATGCTTAAATAAAAGTCTGGAATTTTTACTTATTTTTTAATCTCTTGTTAGCAACGTGGATTGCTTTTGATTTTGTGTCATATTCATAATAAGTAAACATCTTCAAATCATAATAACTCCTAAACAACACCCATCCGCATCCGCAACCTTTAAGAACACTTTAACAACTTAAGAGACATAGAAACTCTTTTGTAGGGACTATCCCCCTTAGCTTCGTTAGGACTTAGCCTAAACAGAGGAGCTAGGAGTAGGTGATAGTACCTAGCTCTGTGCTTGCTCCTAGGGTCACACCTCTCCCACTTTCCTAAGTGAGGAGACAGCTTTCATTAGATTTCTGTTGTTGGTGTGCAATCGGCGGACAACATCTTTTGGCGCCGTCGCCGGCTGTCAAACATGACCAATGTTTGATTCCAGTGTATCAGTTGATTCGTCTTTGTGTCTAGCCAGTTTTTCATTTGAATAATTTTGACCATGGCCCCGCGGGGTTTGTAATAAAATGTGCTAGCAGTGTGTTTTGAGTGGTTCGGTCTCCTAAGACGTAGAATATCAACTAAGGTATTCCAGGGAGTTTTTTTCCCTTGACAATTATGCTTTGTCTATAGCCGAGTATAATTGACAAGGTTTTCTCCTGCTTCTTCCAAAGTTGGAATGCCCGATTTTGAATTCTGGGCCTTGGGGGTTATTAGAGCCCAACTGAGTATATATAAACCTACTACACATTGTTAGAATAGAGCATGGTCATGTCCTAAGTCAATAGGACCATTAAAAAATTTTACCAGACGCGTCAAAATTTTTTTTTTAAATTTTTAAATTTTTTAATTTTTCCTAAGTTTTTAATTAAATTTTTCCATAATTTAAATGGAAAAATTCAATTTGTAATAAGTTGGTCATCCGGAACCCGAATTCAGTGATTGAAGGCTCTAACCTTAAGCCAAAAATCATTCTTGATCAGCCCGCCAGCCAGATCCAAGTTTCAGAAGTTCATTCGGCCATAATGCATATTTTCTCAAAAAAAATGATTAATTAATAAAAATGATTATTTTGGAGAAAATCCAAATCTCTCCAAATTAATCCGAATTCAGCGAAATAAAAGGCTAAATGACATGGCACGGAGCATTTATGATGATTTCAATGAATATCGGTCAGTTTCAGATCAAGTATCGGAGTGTAGCAGTTGAACTATCAGTCAAAAATTTGCCCTCTTTGGTCAAATCCGTTTTTTGTTGAAGTGTGGGTTATCTATTGGTTGGGTGATCATTACGAGGGAGGATGAGCTACCTCACCCCCTCTCATTACTCTAGCACTCAGTTACAACTCAGTTGCAGCTCAATTCAACTCCAAATCATCATGCCGAGCTCCTTCAATTACTTCGGTGTTACTCTTAGTTTGGTTTTAGGGTTTTAGCCTTCTCTCTTTGTATAAATAAAGGCTCTTTGAACTCTATTAGGGGTGGATGATTGATGTAGAGAACCTTTGGTGAAATATTGTAATGCTTGTTGCTCTTATGCAACCTATTTTTAATAAAGAAAGGCTTTGGAGGCTCATGCTGTGTAGATCTTGGATGCATATGTTCTGGTTAATGAGGTGATATTATTTCAATTTCTTTGCTTTTGCTAATTTGTGGGTATTAATACATGCTTTAGAGGGCTTAAAAAAGCACGTAAGAATAGGTATTTGTAGCTTTCAAGTTACCTATTTATTCCATTTACTTTCAGAAATCTTAAAGAGCATTGTTTTATTCAGCTATATTTCATGCTTTTGTGATTTGTTTAGTAAACAATACATGATTTAACCCCCATTTTGGCAAGTGTATAAGTTTTTGTCTACAGATCACTTCACCGTACCAAGTAGAAGGTTGAGCTAAGTTGCATCTCCTTTTCTTGGAGCTCAGCATACGTATCTAGTAGTTGCATGCTATTTGGGATCCAAAGTGGTTTCAAGGATTCAAGATCCAAGTGGTTTTATCTTCTTTATTCAACCTAAAATGAAAATTTTGCAATTTCTCCACTTTATGTTTGCAAGTAAAATTATGATTTATAAAGCTAATCATTTGCATCTTACTTGCTCTCATTTCTAGATCTAGGAAGTGTCAAAATTTTTGCATTTTTACTTAGATCTAGTTAGTACTTGAAGTAGCATAAAGTTCCTATCTTTGCTTAAGTACTAAGTGTATTGTATTGCTTAATCCATCATTTTGCAGGAAAATAGCTTGCTAGTTTTTTCTCTTTTCATGACAGGTTAAGTGGGAATGTTGACAAAAAATTAAAGATATAAGCTCCAAGAAACATTCTTTTTTCCCCTTTCTTCATTCCCATTCTCCAGGTTGCCTTGAAGACATTCTCAAGATCACAAAGGGCTCCAAATTTCAAGCATTGTAACAAATTAATAAAAAACGAGTAGGATTATGGCTCCCACACCCGTCTTCCCCCATTTGGGGGAAGCCTGTATCGTCCCTTTGTTATGCTTGTATTTTTTGTTTAATAAACTGCTAAAGGTAGAATAGGATAGAATAATTTCATAATCATTAGAAGTTTTTTTCATTAAAGTAAGGTAGTTTATTTCTGATTAGTTCATCATTCATAAAACATAAAAGTAAAGATGTTTCTTTGTTTATTTACTTAGTTGAATGCAAGGTCTATTTACCTTTTTGATATGATTTTACTTACCCCCTTGTTTTCACGATTAAGGTTCTAAAAAGCCTGAAAGAGACTCTTTGGTAGTTTAGATCTTTGTGTTTTTTTTAATTTTAACAAATTAATTAAGTCTCTTGAACTTGCAGTAACACAAGTCAAGAGCACTCTCTATCGGAGAGCATAGTTAGAATTTGCACATCTTTGCATTAGGCATTTAGATTAGATAAGTCTCTTGAACCTTTGTCATAAGACAAGGTCAAGAGCGCTCTCTGTCGGAGAGTCTTAATTAATTAACTTAATAAAATTTGCAACGCACACCCCCATAATTAATTAACTTCGTTTTCTCCTTGCCGGAGTATGCTTTGACCGACTTCAAAATCGGAGTACCTAGAAACGGCATTGGATCTTTAATCTTGCAAGAATAACTTAATAAAATTTAACACCCCGCAACCAACGCATCAACATTGTAGGGAATTTTCCAAAGTACTTCCTAGTAGAGGCGCCGGAACCCTGCTGTCTAAGCTTCTCAGCTAGCTGGTCAATCTTTGCGATACCAGCCTGGGATACTGGGTGGGCCCGACATGTCTTCAATGGAGTGAACTTAGAATATTCTCCCGGCGTTTGACAAACCTTTGCTGACACCTTAATCGAGAGCACATAAAATCCTTAAAACCTACCAAGAGCACTCGCATAACCTAACATTCACTAGTTTGATTTCTAGACTTGTGTTTAATTTTCTTGCGCATTTCAACATTATTGACTCCATAAGGCACTGGCCTTTTTTTAATTTGCATAATTATCTTATTTGATCAATTGTCTATGGTTAATTATAATTTCTTTCTATGAATGCATAGTTAAAGTTTGGAATCATCACTCATTGCTTAAATCTCTTGCTAGCAACGTGGATTGCTTTTGATTAAGTGTCATACTCATAATAAATAAACACTTTTAATCATAATAACTCCTAAATAACACCCATCCGCATCCGCAACTAATTAAAACACTTCAACCACATTGAGCCTTAGAAAACTCTTTGTTAGGGACTACCCCCCTTGGCTTCGTTAAGAGTTAGCCTAAACGGAGGAGCTAGGAGTAGATGACAGTACCTAGCTTTGTGCTTGCCCCCAAGGTCACACCTCTGTTAAATTTTCATATGCTAAGCTAGATCATTAGTATTTCATTTCGATTTCATAACAAAAGCATCTAAACAGGTTCACTGAAAGATAGACAAGCACAACCATACAAAATGAGAACACAAAGATTTATCTTGGGAAAACCCTAAAGGGAAAAACTCAGCAAAAGCTTCCTCAATATAGATGCCCCAAAAGATAAAAGATAAAACCAACAAAGAGATCAAAGCCTGATCCTCTTCCTTCTCCAGCTACTTCTCTTCTCCACTAATGCGCTACACAAGTGAGAGTGTGTGTGTCTCAAATGAGAAGCACCACACCTCTATTTATATTCATCCGTTCACTTGAATTAACTCATCCGACATGTAGGCTCGAGTTAATCATGTAGGCTCAAGTAACCACACTGGGGTGCTAATGACCT
>LPNX010313694.1:105188-147661 GCA_001517045.1 Pseudotsuga menziesii | reverse complement strand
ACATGTAGGCTCAAGTAACCACACTGGGGTGCTAATGACCCACCTTTACAAATAGAGGGGACAACCTCATGACTCTTATTAGTTCTTTCGATTAGAAGCATAGAGGTACAAGATAATACAAGTAGTTCTCCCGGTAGGACCATTGGGGACAACAAAAGATACATATAGAATATTTTTCGAAGTTACAATATTTCAACACTCCCGGTAGGACCATCGGGGACCACAAAAGATACATATAGAATATTCTTCGAAGTTACAATATTTCAACAACCTCTCCCACTTTTTCAAGTGAGAAGACAGCTTTCGGAATATTTCTGCTGCTGGTGTGCAATTGGCGGACAACACAACTGTCCGTAGATATTGAAGGATCCTGGGTTTGACAAACGATGGTAGCCAACTTTTGGAGAAGTAGCATAGCAATCAGTTTTGGCTGCAAATTATCTGCTGGAGTTCGGGAGTAGTTGTTGATCTCGTATCATCTTGTAGAGGCAACCAATTGCAAATCATTTAGTTTAGAGACAGGATTTTTGTGGCCAGTTAAAACTGTTGTATGGACCGTGACAAATGTCACTTTATTGACAACTGATTACAGGGAAATCTCACGATTTATTTGCGGTCGGTCCGCTGCTCACGATATATTTGCGGTTAGTCAGCCACTTGGGTTTGTTTCACGCCATCATCCATCACCGTTTATCTACCGTTCGATTTATCAAATTCATTCACATGGAATCGCTGGCAGCCAAATGTGTGGATATATCCATCAACATTTCTCTAGGGATGGTTACGAATGTTTTCAAACTGATCCATGAATCGAGTGTTTCAAAATTGGCATATGAATCTCAACTGACGGCAAGGAATTTCACCCTAAATTCATGGACAACTGCTTAAGTGTAGCTGCATTGATTAACTTGTAATGGCTGGGGTAATAAGCTATTTAACTTGTTTGAATTCCATTCACTGAACAATCGTAGAGAAATCCATGGTAGCTGAGTGCACTAAATGATCAATTTCGTCTACAGCATCTGACAACTGTAGGGGATATCTGCGATTATTTGATAGCCGCGAACGTATCAATCTTCCACCCATATATCTCTTACTTGACAACTAAATCGATGAAATCGTGGGTGTCTATGGTTTCATTGGCTCTCAATGATTTTGTCAAAAGGGCAAGTTCCGGTTTTACAATTCGATTAGCTCTTCACAGGCAAATTTCGAGTTTTCAATCTATGGATGGATCCGGTCAAAATGACAAAAGATTTATCTACAAGGTAGGAAAGGCTGTTATACAAAATACACTTAGAAGGAATTCTCCCATGAATCCTGTATCTACCAAAAAGGAATTATGGAAGAACAGGTTTTCTTATTTGTCCGAATAGTATTTAGAACCTTCAATTACCGAAACAACTATGAAGGAATTAACCATACTTCCCCATA
Organism: Pseudotsuga menziesii; assembly: GCA_001517045.1. NCBI lineage: Eukaryota > Viridiplantae > Streptophyta > Pinopsida > Pinales > Pinaceae > Pseudotsuga > Pseudotsuga menziesii. The sequence goes on along the minus strand of LPNX010313694.1, from coordinate 146,227 downwards.
TTTTGGCTTGCTTGGCCGAATCAGCAACTCGACATTCTTGGTCTATATCAGAACGAAATAGAGAGAATTGGATTCCTCTCGATAGATTTGCTGAGCATGATTTTGATGTAGCTTCTAGTCTCTTAGAAAGTCTTTTGGTGGAGTTTCCATGGTTAGGAATATGTCGGGGTAAGTCCAATAGGATAAAATCACATTTGTTCCTCATCCCAAAACGAGAAATCGTCTAAATATGATACAATTTCTGAAAGAATATGAATTGAAGTTTATACAAGAAACTCTCGGCGCAAAAAAAATGGATATGGATACGAGTGAAGAATTGATCAATAACATAGTTTGGGCTTCTAGATCCTGGCGTCTTAGATTTCTTCGCAGTAATCGATTCGATTGTAAAAAAAACCTGTTATCGCCCAAAAGGTAAGCGCACCGGCTCAGTGACAACTCGAGAGAGAGAAGCCAATGTCACCACACTCCTCTTTCCTCACTTCAGGTTGGCTCTTCTCCAACTCTAGGGGGGCTTCCCTAAGGTAGGATTGCCAAGGCAGGTGCAACGAAGGGCAAGGTGAACTGAAGAGGCTTCCTTAGAGAAACATTTGTGACAAAAAAAGAAATTCGGATTGGTTTTTTGCTTCACTGATGGGAAAGAAGGGAGGATTAGTCCTCAAGGGAAGTCTAGTTTCAGTATCATAAGGGAGAATGGAGTCAAAAGAGGACTCAGGGAGGCCTTGCATTTCACAGAAGTGAGATTAAACTAGTACGTTCCATAATCAAAGGCAAGGAGAATGTAAGTATAACTGACTATTGTCCATTACTCCTAAGACCTTTAAAAACATAACGGCGACAAACAACTTGAAAACTGCAAATGCTTGTCCAATGGACTAGATTATAACATTCTATGCTAAGTTTACTCTATAGCTTATGAAAAAAACGCAACCATGAAAGAGATTCCCAATATGTCCAAAAAACCAACATAATTTTTCTATTCAGCTTAATGGGGAAAAATCCTCCCAACTTTTTCCATCTTTACAAAGGAGAAGGATAGACTCTTTATAGGCTCTAAAAAGTAAAAATAATAATAAATAAAAGAGAAAAAGTGGAAAAGGAAGATCCACTTTTTTTCTCCCCATCGAAAACTTGACCAACTCCACTTTATTAAGACAACTCCTACTTTAACTAGAAGATAATCAAAAGATTTTTAACTAAAGAGAACTCCTAGCTATCCATGTCACCAACGGTGCCCACTAACATGGGTTGACTCACCCAAAGTTTAAATTTTTATGCAAATGGCTGCGAATGGACAAGATATGGGGATCACAGATGGCTAATCTAGGCGCTCCAAAAACTACATGTAACAATGCAGCTACCACCGAGCGACTGCCAGTTTTGGCAATTGACATATCTTCTCCACAACAGCTAATTTGGCAATGTATTGGTTGAGCATTTTACAAAATTGGAACCTTAGCTCAACTATCGACTTATCAAAGGATGATTTCCCTGCTATCAGATGTCAATACCAATTCAAACTTATAGACAAAAGTAGATCTCATGCACTCAACTGCCAGCGCTGCTCCAAAAGCTCCATGTGGCCACGGAGATACCCCCAAGCGGCTAACTGAAAGTAAATTATAAAAAGAAACTGATACAACTTGAAAACTCTTCCTTGTAATCAGCCACGTGATGCATTTATACGCCAAGAAACTTTGATTCTTGGGTCATTTTGAAATGCTAGTATGTCTGCAAAAGGTGTCGTGACAGTCTAAACAATGGCATGAAATGCTGATCTGGAATGAAAATCAACTAGATATGATAATTTAGAAGTTGGCGTGCTCTACAGTCCAAACTCCAAAATTCAGCTGCCAAAGGAACCTTGAGCGGCTGTAGCATGAAATTTCCTCGCTTCCAGACAGACTCATAGGTTTGATAAGATCCACACCATTTCAGACATTCTATAATCCATGCCAATTACAAGTAAAACATGAGTCTCGAGCGGATAACACTTTCCAGATCGGAACTTTGATGGACTGGTGGCTGAGTGATAACAGCTGCGATGAGCAAGGAAGAGACCTAGATGTTAAACTATTAATTCAATCTTCGACTCGATCTTTTCAAGTATATGAAGTTTCTCATACGATTTGATATTTTTGCAGCCGTCCATATCAGACTTCTTCGAGCAGCCATAAAAATGTTGATTTGAGGTTGGAGGTCGTGGAAGGAGTGCTGCTGGTCAAAAACTCGAACGGTGCAAAATGGAAACGCGTGGGTATGTTATAGAACTCCAAGGGATCGTGAAGCTTCAAACTGGTATGCTTCCCGTGTAAAGCTCCTTCTGGTAAACGCCAAATACTTAAGTCCTGGGTTGAGGTGGAGTGCTAGCATATCTGAATCAAGGCGTCGTGAGAGTCTTTATAATGGTGTTGAATGCTGAACGGGAAAGAACCTGATTACAATCGGGTGAACACCAACCCGATCTCCAGCTTGAATGATTTTGCAGGGTAGTCGTACTTCATGTGTAAGCAGAAAGACCAATGGCTCGGATTCCAAAACTGGGAAAACAACTTCTTTTTGACTTTCAAAATCCCCGTGTAAGTGGGGGGTAACATCTGGCTCCATGGGGGACATGTGCTCTTGGAGAGAGCGCACAAGAACCTCAGACTCTGAGTATTCGCAAACCAAACTATCTGTGCAGTGGGGATGGCTTAATTCACATCCAAAACCACATGCTTTATTACATTTTTTGAAAAGAAAAGGCATAAGCTAAACAATACTGAAATGTAAATGCTCATGCAAGAGCTTTATTCTTCCTACCTACACTAACTTAAAATGAATCTAGAAACTGTTAAGTATATGCATATAGAAGTAATGGATCCATCTCAGCTCCTTGTCAACAATAGAACATCTCCCCTTGTGTTTGGTCATTAACCAAAACAAGCTCTCATAAAAAATGTTGTAGATCTGACCCGAAAACGCCATCAAAGTATGGCTGTCATAGAAAATCTCTGCTACAAACACAAGTCATCTTTCACATTTCCAATGACATAGCACGTTGGAGTGAAAGCTTCATCAAGATAACATTGAAGAGGGCTGAAATAAGTAATGGGCAGCCTTTCTTCAATCTGACTTTTGTCATTCAAGAGCCTCTCATGAGGAAGATCTACAATACAAGTGTTATTAATTTCAAAATATACCTGAGGTAGCTTCTCATCTTCAAGATGAAGTTGTTCATAAGCTTGGGGAAGCTCAACACCTTCTATAACAGCCATATTTGGGATCTCTTCAATAATATCTTCAACCAAAGGCCTTTGTAGTTCTTCCTTGATTTGATCTTCAATGGTCTGTTCTTTAAGCTCAGGGTGGACCCTAGGGATGAGGGCATCATATTCTTTACGAAGCTGCCCAATCTCATCAACCGTTCCATTGTGCCAGCGGAGGAGAAACCTCTCGAAAAACATTGCCACTGAATCTATGGATTCATCCAAAAGGCCTTAGAACCAGATCATTGCATCCCTTTCCAAAGTTATAGCAAAAGCAATCATAATATCATCCTCATGATGAACATTAAAATCAGCCATCAATTTGCAGAGAGAGGCAATATGATGGGTGGCTGAAACACCGTCATTTCCATAGAACTTGGGAAAAATGTTGTTATCACCAACCTTGTAGTTGCCTATGTGAGGTGGATCTAGGATGGATTGTAGAGGGACCAGCAACTAAGGAGGTGGAACCAAGATTGTCTCAACTCCCAAATGGATGGTTGTCATGCCAATCGAAGCAGTCTTCACTTTATGTTATCTTAACCCAAGACAACAAAGGGCGAGACCCGAATCTAATCCCGACAAGAAAGATCAAACCTAGACACTAGATCAAATCAAATGGATTTGAGGTATGTAAGGTGCAAGGTAAATGGAAACCCTAGATCTATGGATGATGTCACTAGGTCAACCAAGGCTTTGGATTATGGTTTAGGAAGTGTGAGGCTTGATCCAAAGTGGGACACAGGTGACCTATGAAGTAAATACTAGATCTAGGGTTAAGGTACTAGCAATAGGTGAAGATATCCGCTACCTTGGGAAATGTAACCAATGCAAGGAGGGAAAGGATAGGGTTGGGGCTATCTAGTACCCAAGGACAGACTCGATGAAAGATATGACAATGTCAAAGTACCTGAGCCACCAGGGAAAAGTCTAATCTCAAGAAAAAGAGGCCAAAGAGGGGGTAGCGCTAGGGTTGGAGATCAGTGCATGTCAGATCCAGGGCAGTGGAGTCACTATCTGCACAACGTTGGAGGAAACCCACCTGGGAAATAGCTCGATCTACAAACCCAAAAAAGGCATTTGACCAGAAAAGTCGGATCACAGGAAAAACCAGCAGCAGGATGGCTAACGCTAAGGTTTGGGAGGTCAGTTTTGTAATGTCCCAAATTTTGCATTGGGTCACAATGGCCAAATCACATTTTCCATATTCATGAAAGTTGTAAAATGGATGCTAAAAGTCAAATAATTGCCCAAGAGGAAAATCACTAGTTTCCTAGGTTGGAGGTGGAAGCTTTGAGATTTGGAATAAGGGGGATAATAAATGATGTTTAGACATTAGAAGAGGATAAATATTTAATAATGTAGCTCATTAAATAAATACAAGAGAAAATTGAACTGGCAATGGAGCATGGAGACACATGGAGACTATGGGGCCCACACAAGCTAGAAAATTGTTGCCACATGGCATCCTCCTCTTGCAATCTCGAATCTATGGGAAACCTAATGTTTTTGGATGGATTATAAGGTTAATTTACTTGTCCATATACTTCATATGTTGAATTTGGGATGAATTGTAACTTACATGGGAGAGGAAGAGCCAAATGGGAGTTTCATGGACACTTGGCTAGATTCCCCTTACATTTATGACATCTATGACACCAATGATGGAGATTCTATGACAGTTATGACACAAGTCAGATATGAAGGCTGACATCTGACATATATGACATGTCAGACCTGAATAGAGCATCTTAGAGGGCACTCGTGGGGGATGGAGAAGGCCAAGAGGCTCCTACTCGAATTTGGGGAGGATGGAAGAGGAAGAGAAAGGCCACATGGCAAAGCATGAGCAACCACACCAATTTGACTTGGATTGGGTTTATGGATGATTTGGGGAACCTTAGAAGGCTAAGGATGTTTATAAAATACAGGAATAAACCAAGAGAATGGCTTTTGATCAATTGATGAATTTGGGTTTGTGAAGAGAGAGTGTTATCACATATATGGTAGCTAGGCTACCATATTCTATTTTTCAGCCAGATCTCTTACATATGAGATGCTAAGATGAGCAGTTATGACAGATCATTATTGTATTTGTGGACTATTGTACTCTCCCATGTCAGGATTGAGTCTCAGGACACTCATATTTGAGGACCGATGTAGCCATTTAGTCATTACAGAGTAGTTATTGATGCCCAGATTTATATCAGTACTTTCTCATTTCGACAGATGATGTTTTAGATGGATTATATGCATGATTATGACTCAGCTTTTTATATTGTGTTGTGGTTATCATTGCTCTTATACCCATCTTTGTGACATGTATTAACATGTGGTGTCATGATCTGGCGATCATAATTATATGGACTTGGATGTATTTGTTTTATGTATTGATGTCCCTACTCTGACTTTGAAAGTTCTTGATCTATACTCATTGGTTTTACCCTCCTTAGGAAGAATAGAGGTAATCATTTCCACCATTGTTTTGGCTTGCTAGTGTTGGCTTCATCATTCATTGTCTCCACCTATCCATTACCTTCCAGTTTTGTTTTCAACCCGACTGACTTCTTGACTTATGGCATGAAGGACCTTTTCCCCCACTAGAACCTTTGTTGGACAAACCTCTCTGTTTATATTGTGTCTCGGCTCTGAGTTGGTGACAGAACTTGCCTTTGGTGAGTTGGATTGTATGCCTAAATCATTCTGGTTGGTCGTCCCGATGTTTGGCACTATGCAGAACTCCCCCTGGTCGCTTGAGATGTTGTTGACTAAAATTGAAAGCTCATGTACTACTTATATTGGAAATGTTTGTATGCACCCATGGAAAATAAAAATGCTAAAACTGTGTTTCTTAACATATGTGAAAAAGGGAAAGAGAAATGAAATGCTAAAATACTCCTCGAAGGGTATAAGAAAAGGTCCAAAAAGGCAATGGTTAAATATATGCTATATCCAAATATTGTTGACCTTATAAATTTAAATATGTCCTAGATGAAAGCTGCAATTAGCTGTGCTTTTAAGCACTAGTGAAGTCCCCAAAAGGACATATAGGTCACAAAGGCCACAGAAATAAGTTGAGGATCCTAATGAAACTGGATCAAAATTGATGTAGACATGATGCCTAAGTTGAATAAGCACTCTCTAAACAACTCAACCATTTGTGAGGCACTACCATTCCTTGTGTTGTTGTTTGTCCTGCATATGGTTATAGTGAGTTTTTCCTTTCCATATCCAGAGTGTCATGATGTTAAGTAGGAAGTCATCATTTTCCCTAGCCTTGTCAATTTTAGCCGTCACCCTTCACTAGCAAATTGACTACAACTATGAAGTGAGTATAGTTCTGAAAGTCTATTCTGAGTAATAATAAATAAATCCCTATATATGTATTTGGTTGATGTATCGTCAGTGAAATGATTGCTACTTGTTGTGATTGTTGCTTAAATGATTTGTAGAGCATGTGTTAGCCTTGTAGCACTTGCAGCAGATGGATGATAGTCTGAGTTATATTATTGGTATCTGGTCATTTACAGGTGATTATATTGTCTATTAGATGTTGTTGATGATCAGGCAGAGACCTGAGATGGGTATGAGTATACACCCTAGATGGATTTGGACTCTCTGATTCTAATGAGATAGATTATTTTCAGTTCCGAGCACTTACAGAGATGATCAGGCTCAGTTTACCTCTCTGATGTAGTTTTGCTTCACAGGATGATGTGTCTGAGCAGGGAGATGTTTCATTTGGATCTCCTAGGGCATTGTATGGGCATAGGGGGTGCAGCCACTTGATTGTACCATAGTACCCCATCCCAGAGAGCCTAGTGGGATCAGTTTGACAACGCAAGCACCCTAGGAGGCTGTTTTGGTAGGTTCACGTTTCTTAAGGCAGATTAAAAAATGATTAAATGGCTATTGAAGAAATCAATTTGGGCTACTGGGGCAAGGAAATGACATGAGATGAGTCATGATGATGAGAGTGATGTCCTCCACACCTTATCCAACAGTTGCAGCACCTGATTGGGCCCACACCTATTTTCTGGGCATTTTATTATTATTTTCTGGAGCTTTTGGGAGGCTCACGATTTCCTCAAGGAGGCACAAAGTCAAAGAATTAAAACATTATATTATTTTTTTTCTGCCATGGGGCACCCAGAGGGAGTTAGTTAACACTCCATGGACCCACCATGTGCTTCATTTATTTCTTGTTGAGTGGGGTATCCTCCTTATGGGTGTTTTGGTCCACTTTGGTACTTTATGGTTATATTGATCCATGTATTGTATGTTGAGCTCATCTCAACCATTGATTAGAACATTTTATCTTTTAATCTTAGCCACTTGTTTTGAAAGCAGTTAGGATTTTGGTTCTCTCAATTCTATTTAAAGGAGAGAGCTTCTCATTTGTAAGGGGTCTTTGGCTCTTGGATTTGAATAATAGAAAGATTTTTCCGTGGATATTTGCTGGATCTGCTTTGCATTTGATGTTCCCAAATGGTGATTGGATAGTCTTCTGCTGCCTAGCATTGTGGAAAGTCATGTGAGATCTATATTTTTTCTGCTATCATTGTCTTGTCAACAGGAGGGTGTTTTGGCTGGAGCGTTTTTGCAGGGGGGCCTCAACTCGTTCGGTTATCTTCATCTTGGATCAGGGGGTTTTCATTAGTGTCATTGTGATCTATGATTACTTCTTTTTACTTTTCTATAGCATTTGGTTTCTTTTTTTTGTCTTAGCAAATCTGATATTGTTGACGTTTGCTCATGTAGGGTAGGGGGTGCATTGGTGGCTTGGGGCTTACATCTGTCATAGAAATCACGTGGATCTTCCAGAATTGATCGGGATAGCAAGGATCATCGTTGTTATGACTTCTACAAGCATTTCCAGGTACGATCTAACAAGTAATTCTTTTCTCTTTAGCAGATCTCAATCCATTGTACCTGCTTTCCTTCCATTTTTTTGAAAATCCTTAAAATACTAAAAAACCCCTAAAAAATACTAAATCCGAGAACCGTCCGATCTTTGGCCAAACCACTGCTGGGTTTCATAGATCAGGTCTCCCCCTCACTAAATCTACTGTAACGTTGGTCAAATTCTTGCTGGTTTGACCTAGATCTGAATTTTAGTCTGAAAACTGCATAGCGCCCCCGCTGAAAATTTGACCTGCTAGGGTTTTGATTTTTTCTAATTTCTGACTTCATAGACTGATAGATCGGGTCCCAGACAGTCCAAATCACCCCCAACGCTATCCAGATTCATGACAGTGTGACCTTGATCTGAATTTTAGACTAAAAACAACCCGAGCGCCATCACTGAAAAACTGGACCTTTCCGGAGTTTACTGTTTCCGAAATCTGACAGGCTAGGCTGATAGATCAGGTCCTGAGCACTCCAGATCACCCCTAATGCTGAGCTAGATCCAGCTTGCTTTCCCTAGATCTGAAGAAATCAGTTTTTCATCCTCTCAGCCTCAATCATCAACTTTGACTTTTTTAGGATTTGACTTTTTCCAAATTTCTCTGAACCAAGTGTGTAAATCAGCCCCTCCTGATCCCATTTCACCTGAACCAAGTGTGCTAGTGGCCTCAGATCTACAGATTTGTCTCATCTAACCCTAGAGCTAGCCTTCCTTGACTGAATTCCTGCCTTAACTGAGCCATCCAGACCAAAACACTTATCTGGGTCCACAGATCAGGGTCTACCCTAGGTGGGTTCACCTCAACGCTGGGTATATATTGACTCCATTGCCCAATGCATGAAAGGAATTGATCTCCCATCCCTAGCGCTAGCCTTGAATTGACCTTTTTCCCTTGAAATTGGCTGTTCCTTGATGACTCAGACAATCACACCTGTTCACCTTCTTCATTGAGTTTGTTAGCCAGGTACTAGATAGTCCCGACTATTTTCCTGCCCATCCTGCCTCGGTTACATTTCCCAAGGCAGAGATCATCTTCTTTAGTTGCTAGTACCAAAACCCTAGATCTAACCATTTCCCCCAAAGGTCATCCGATTACTGCTTTTGATCAACCAATATACTGCTGAAGTCCTGATCCATCTACTGAATTCTACTGTAGATCTAGAGTGTCTGAACACCTTACACCTTACGTACCTCAAAGTTTGTTTTGATCTGATCTGGTGTTTAGGTTTGATCTCTCCTATCGGGAGCAGATCTGGGTCTCCCCCATTGTTGCCTTGGTCTCAGACAACATAAAGCGAAGACTGCCTTGATTGGCGTGACAACCATCTCTTTGGGAGTCTCGGCAGTTTGGGTTCCACCTCCTTAGTTGCTTGTTCCTCTACCATCCATCCTGGATCCATCTTGCACAGGCAGCTACAAAGTTGGTGATAACATTTTGGCGCCATTGCTGGGGAAGTAGAGGCCTACCTTGGTTCAACATACCTCACCTTTCCCTACGACATATCTCTTATTAGTGAATTACTTGTGTGGTTCACCTGGCGACTCCACCCCGCAGCTCCACTGAGGACCGTGCCCAACGTATTAATCTTGAGCTCCTAGAACATACCATAAATCGTAATGAATTCAGATGTATTTCTGAGGCACATGAAGGAATTAACCAAAAACATGATTGAAAATACAAGACAAATAAACGAAAGGGATAGAAGGAGGTTAGACTACGGGTATGAGGATGATTTTGAGCATGACTATGGGTATGAATCTAGTTATCAAAATTTTTATGGTACCCACCAACTTCCTCACCCATGCAATAGAGATTTCCCAACCATCCTGGGTGGACCTGTAAGTCAGCATGAACCTAGAAGTCGGCCCCAGTCAAATCCTTATAGCCAAGTAACCAGAGCTGTGAAAAAACATGACAGACAGTCTCCTTTTGACTTTTCTGAAATATCAGGGGCACCTCATCCTATGCCAAATGATTACACTAGGAGGATGCCCCGGTTCAATGGAAATAAAGATACATCTATTGAAATTCATCTGGATATTCTATGGGATTACATGGAATCTAGAGGTGCTAACAATGAAGATGTTTATATGCAAGCCTTAGGAGAATCCTTGCAAGGGGATGTTCAACTATGGTTTGATCATTTAGCACTAGGATCCATCACTGGGGATGACATGTTCACAGATTTGTTAATTGATAGTTGGAGTAGGAACACTGATAAAATTTTAGAGTGTCAATCTAGCAATGATTGTGTCGTTGATAATCAATATATTGACAATGTGCTTTCTCAATTGGACCATTCCTCTCTTGATATGTTTCAAATTATGAGCGTGCCTGCAATCCATAAGAATGTTACAGAGTACTTCAAGAATAATGTTTCAAAACCTCATGCTGAAACTAAGAGGGATATCAATCAAATCATACGAGATACTCTGTTATTATTACCTGAAGTAGTCACAGAGAAAATCCCGGATCTGATCCTGGGAAGGGAACCTAACATGCACCATTAAGAAACATTTTTAGTTGAGCCTTCCCTTGATGATGTCATTAAAGAGCCTTTAAAAGAGCAACTCCATAGTCATTGCCTAATTGATGATAATTTGAGTCAGTGTCCAACCTATCCGAATCTAGATTCAGACCTTGATCATATCACTGCAGAAGAAGAAAAGGTTGAAATTAATAAAACTTTCATTGAAGAGCAATCTTGTGGTCATATTGTGATTGAAAAGCATGCCTGTAAGAGTGACAAGGAAACTGAAACCGAGCTTATTGATGTTTTTCCTTATCTAGAGCTTAAAGAAGAACAATCACATAATGATACGATTATAAGTGAACTTGATCAAGAACATTGCAATGAGGAGCCTTGTCTTGATAGTATCGATAGAATTCTTCATCCAATCCTTAATAAGAATATGTTGGTTCAATGTGTGGATACTGACCTTGTTTCAAATCTGGAAATCACTCCTGGAATTAATTTAAATGCTCTTTCCTCTCATCAAATTCTGAGATCAATTATTCCAAGTCTGGGAGAAAATTTTCAATCCACCCTCCTGTCCCAACTCTTCAAGTCTTCTTGTATGGGTTTGTCATTTAATCAAGTTGTTACTTTCGGAATTTTGAATCAGGAGATTAAGCATTATCACGTAAGTGAGGAAAATGCACTTCATGTCTCTTATCAGTCATCCGTAATCAATAAATCTTTTCAATTTGTAAATCTGTATTATGGATGGCTGGAGAAGGTGTATAAAGATCAATTTCATCTTTTCTCCATTTTTAAACAACCACTGGGCTTGATCTCATTCACAGTTTCATTACATTACAACCTGTCCCCATTTGATTCTTCCATTTCTTCTGGAGTGAATAGAATTGAAAGTCCTAGTAGGGTAGAGGAGAAAACAAAGAACTGTTTAGAGTGGCTGAGTCATGAATCATATTGTTTTCTTCCATCAAGAACAAACTTGCATACCTTTCATGATCCTATCGATCTATGGGTGGAAGAAGTTTGCAACAGTCGACCTCATGCATGGCATGATTTTCTTTCTCTTTATCCATATCTTTCTTTGATTTTTAAACAACAAGTTATAATGGCTTCAACTTTCATTTATATTACATACAAGCCATCGTTGATTTGTTGTATCATTAACTGTAAAGAAAGCTCAATAGATTCGTTCAGCAAGTGGTTACATTGGATTTATGATTTTACCTAACACTTGTCTAAACTAGTTAAAGTAGGGTAGGTAGGATTGAATAAGCTTTTCTCGGCAGTAGTGTAGAACTTTGCATCTTTGTTTGAAGCTCACCTTTGAAGCTCTTAGTATAGTTTTGATTTCTGTTATCCTGCAAAATAAAAAATCAAACTTTTATTGAAAGTTATGGTTATAGATTAGATTTATTGTCTTCTTTTCAGGTTCATGCATCTTTATTTTCAGTATTTTATATATTATCCACATAGCATTCTAATGACCGGTCTGTGAGTTTGGTATAGCTCTGGACATGCTGCAGGTAGGCAGTGACATTTTTGGTAGCGATTGCAGAGCTAGATGGATTGATCGAGGATGCGAGAAGCAAAGTACGAGGACTAGAGATTCTGAGGTTCTCAAGCGCTCCTTTCAGCAGAGCACTTGTCCTAGCTGGAGCGAGATGTTATCACATGTATAGTAGCCAGGCTACCATATTCTATTTTTCAAACACAGTACATTTTTCAGCCAGATCTCTTACATATGAGATGATGAGATGAGCAGTTTTGATGGATCATTATTGTATTTGTGGACTATTGTACTCTCCCATGTCAGGACTGAGTCTCAGGACACTCAGATTTGAGGAACGATGTATCCATTTAGTCATTATAGAGCAGTTATTGATGCCCAGATTTATATCAGTACTTTCTCATTTCGACAGATGATGTTTCAGATGGATTATATGCATGATTATGACTCAGCTCTATGGAGTGAGGCGCACTTAGTGAGCTATCCATCTCTTTGAGGGAGCTTCTCTTGCTCCAGTATTCTATATTCTGATGTAAATGTCTTGTTATTTAAGTTCAGAAATCTCTCAGGTCGAAAGGCCAAGATATCTCATGTATTATTGTCCAATATTGAAGAAACAGTGTCATTTCCCCAATACCTTGTTGTAAACTCTTGCAATATTGATGGAATCAAATATATGTGTGCACCATTGATGATTTATAAATGAATAAACTATCATTAATGTCTAATATGGGTTTCATGTTTAGTAACTGAGAATTTGTGGCCATTGGGTCGAATTTCATATCATTTGGAGCAAACTACATCTCGTTTCCCCAAGGGTCCAAAACTAGTTTTTTATATCTGATTGAAGGAAGTGATAACAGCCATGGGAGGTCGATCGGTTATGTATATGAGTCTATGATAATGTATTCTACATATCCCCTGCTTCAATTTGATAAATTGAGTGGGTTGCAGCACACTTGGGAAGCCATTTCTATCATTCACTCCAGGGGGTATTTGAGCCCCAAAATTGCTAGTGAAAGCATCTATCGTATTCAGAATTGGATATAGACCTACAGAAGTAATTGGAAGGCCATAATACATCCCTGAACATTATAATTAAGTTATTATATCACTCAGTTATTTGGAGTCATCTACCATTGGGGGTTGGAACCTCAAAACTACTAGTAAATTCATGGAGTTCTCTTGGATACCTATTCGACCCCAATACCACATATGATGATTCAAATATAATTTAATTAATGTTTGATAACAAATCCAAGTATCATACCTTAGTGAAGGTTGTACAGTGTTGTGAAGAGATTTGTTCTGGGACCCAGGGGGGATTTCCAACTCCCAAATTGACTAGTCTTGTCTCGAAACTTCTTCCCTGGAAAATTGCAGAACATGGTTGGGTATATCAGTTGATTATATGTCTGATACATGTGCTAATATGTCCCATCACCCCTCAAGACCTTCCTCACCATGTTTGAAAGCAATTGGAGGAATTTTGGAATCAATTGAATCCATATAACTAGAGTTGTAAGAAGATGAATTTGAGTACATTGTGAAAGAATAAAAGAATTTGTCATTTTGATAAAATTTCCAAAAAGGGGACATTACTGTGGTATCAGATCATGGGCTTGGCACCTATTGAAGTTATGGATGGTATAGATGAATTGAATAAAGTCATTAAGTCATGTGGCGATGATATGACCAGGCAGGTTAAGCAAGCATTCAAATTGATGGCTAGCCAATTTATGGGTAGTAGAAGTTTCCATCATGAAGCGACACATAAGACCATTTATTTTGAAGACCTTAATGATTGGTTGAAGGAATTTATGAAAAATAATTCAAATAAGAACTCATTAAGGAATAATCATCAATGCACAAGTAGGGAGGAGACCAAGGAGCTACAAATTTCTGTGGGTGATGAAGAAGAAAAAGTATTACATCAAGAGGATCGAAAGTCACTCCCAAATAACTTTGAAAAAGATGAGGAAACATCACATGAGAAGGAAGAAGAGTACCTTGAAACTATTGAATATCACTCTGAAACATATTCTACTATAGACATGGACCAAAGGGCATCTATGGATGTTTGTTTGAACTATGAAGGAGTACCTAATGATGGGTGCTCACAACCCTATGTTGGTTACATAGATATTAGACCTGAAAATGTTGCTGCAATCCAAATTTCTCGTGAGCATAAAGATGAAGACCTCGTAGCAGCAAATGAAGAACCAAGATCAACTTCCCCATCACCACTTGAGCTTCAAGGAGTTGATCAAATCCAAAATGAAGAAGAAGTGGAGGTTCACTCCCATGAACCATCCTTCATTGAAGGATCGTTGAATATGAGTGAAAGGGATATCCAAGAATCCCTTAAGATACTCCATGACACTCAAGCATTAGTGTCAAATTCTTATTGGAGAGCTACTTCATTGGAGGAAACATCCTTCCTTGAAGACATGGAGAAGATTCAAAGAGCAATGTGCCACATCAAAGGTGATTTCATGTCTTTTCTTTTTGATAGAAACCATTTGTTTGAGCTTAATGAATTGTTACATGATGCATGCTTGAAGAATAATGAGGATAATCTTAAGCTCACAATTCAAAATGAGCAACTTCTTGAAAAGTTGCAAGATGCTTGGTTTCCCTCCAATGTTTCAGATTGTCAAATGGTAGATTGTTTGGAGGATTCTCATGACATGGAGGATCATAAGAAATGTGGAAATTTGAATGTGCTTGATGTGTTTGAAGTTGAACTTGAAGAGATTCAAACACTTGATGTGGTGGAAGAGGAACTTGAATTGTCTCTTGATGAAGGTTATGCAATGTTTAAAGGAGAGCATGATTTCTCTACATTGGAACAAACCTATGACAAAGGTTTCACACTTTTGAAGGAGCTACATGATACTACCCATATGGATCCTTAACGTGATGAAACTTTTGCACTTTTTGATCATTTGGGTGAGTGAGTTCATTCTCCTACATCCTATAATTCCATGTTTTGCAACATTAGTCTCAATGAAGTATGGGTGAAAGTGTTCTTTTTTATGGTGCCACATGAGGAGTATGGAACTCCTAGATTTACTTTCTATGATGACAAGGTTGGAGCACACTCTTATTCACATTTGCAGCAGCATCATTTGTTACTTTATGATGATGCACATCTACATGGATGCACCTATTATATGCATTTGAGTCACTTGAAGACTCATGGTTTTTCTTGCTCAACACTTGGTTCATTTGAGGTTGGAAGAACTTCATCCAACACTAGGGTGAATAGATTTATGATTGGAGAACATTTTTGTTGCCAGCCACATACTTTGTTATATTTTTATGATTCTCTCATTCATGGATGTATTGATGAGACTTCTTTGAGCCACTTGAAGTATTCATGTTTTATTTGCTCCTTATTTGGTTCATATTTTGGTGGAGGTTCTTCATTCACTTCTTGGATGAAAGAACAAACCACTGATTATTATTTTGATGCATATTGCATTCTTTGGGAGCAGCATTATAGGACATGGGATCCTCACCTATGTCATTGAAGCAGATTTGACTGGTCACTTGAAGCATGTATGCACTTGGCAAATGGTAGTCTACTCACTTGGAGGTATAAGCACTTTCATGATTTTTTGATGAGGCACCTCTTTGATGTATCTTTTTATTATGTTGTTATGTACTTTGATGATATATATTATGTACTCATGATGTTTGGAAGAATGCATACAAGAAAATGGGATCCAGGAATTCTCTTTCCTAATAGTATGAGTTGGAGAGCACTCTTAATTGTTGGAGTGCAATGCAAGCAATGGGATCCCAAGATAGTTTTTAGTCCCATTGATTCCAAATTCTTCGAGAAACAAGCAGTATGGGAGATGGATTCCCCACTTAATAAGGTGATGTTAATCAGAGTAGTGCAGCAGCAAGCATGGTGGTTCCTCTCTAAAATCTTCATGGAATCTCAAAGACTCAAAGTGGGCAGCTCAGTGGCAACTTCAAAGAATCATACAGAAAACAGGTTCTTCAACAACCATGTTTGAAATTGCTTGAGGACAAGCAATATTGGGAAGGGAGGATTTGTAATGTCCCAAATTTTGCATTGGGTCACAATGGCCAAATCACATTTTCCATATTCATGAAAGTTGTCAAATGGATGCTAAAAGTCAAATAATTGCCAAGGAGGAAAATCACTAGTTTCCTAGGTTGTGTTGATGTAATTGTAACTTCGGAATGTATTCACTTGTATTTCTTATGTATTGTAACCCGATGTTTATTCCGGGATGTATTTGTAATGTACTTGAGTCATGTCATGCCTCGAGGTTCCTATCGGGAGTTTCTATAATATAAACAAGTCATGTCAAGTCAAGGTGGGTAACCCTCCTATTGTCTAAGGGTTAAAGTTTCCGCAGTTCTGAGGCACTAGGGTTATTAGACTCACCTAGTGAAGTCAGCCCTAGTTGGGTTTAGTCAAGTTGAGAATTAGTATAATAGAGAACTAGCCTCTATTTATCACACACTCACTCACATTCAGTTGTAGCGCATAGCTGAGGAAGAGAAAGACACTGGGGCAAGGAAGAAAGAGGTTACTGCTGTCGGGAGATCATCTTACTGTTTTGGGTTTTACTTTTGGTGTTGATTCTATCTCTGAGGAAGTTGCGGGGTTTTCTCCATTTATGGTTTCCTCGAGGGAAAACACTGTGTTCATTGTCTCTTGTGTTTGATTGCTGTGCTTGTTGTTCTCTCAGTTAAAGATCCTAATGTTATGCTAGCTTAATGTTAAAAATCTAACATGGTATTAGAGCTAACCTGAGAAGAAGACACTGTGCAGCTGCGAGAACTAGGGCTTCCTACTTTGTGGATCTTTCTCCACAGATTTTCAGCAAAAGAAGGGTGGAATAACTCTCCTCCCTAGAGCACATCTTTCTGTCGAAACAAAATCCAATTCTGAGGTTTTTTAGTTTTGGACCCGACACTGCTGCCGGAAATTAGGGCATTTCACAGAAGTGGAATTTTTCAGTGAGCCTAGGCCTGGATTGATCTCCTCCCCAAAATCGAAGTTAGGGATAAAAATCAAAGCATTTGGTTGGACAGAACTCTGGAAAAGAAAAACCCTAATCTGCTCCTGAACCAGCACTGCAGGATTTTAGCGCCAATTCCAGATCCGGCATCTTGACCTAGTAAGATCTAAATCTTTTGTATTTCCATTTGAGGTTCTCGGTTAAGATGTCTCATTATACCAAGCTTGATGAAAAGCTTGAGGGAGCTGATAACTTCCGAGCCTAGAAGTATAGGATCTCCCTGGTCCTAGAAGAAAATGAGTTGGAATCCTATATCAGTGAGGAGGTTCCAGTTCCAGAGGGAGATGAGGCTAAGGCCTTAGATAAGAAGAAGTTGGTTATGGCAAAGAGGATTATTGCTGATTCAATCAAGGATCACCTCATTCCACAGGTGTCCTCCCTCAAGACACCTAAAGTTATGTTTGATGCCCTAACCAAACTATTTGAAGGGAAGATCATCAATCGAAAGATGACTCTAAGGAACCAGTTGAAGAATGTAAAGATCCAGAATGAGGAGACCATCCAATCATACTTCACAAGGGTCTCCCACATCAAAGAACAACTGGAAGCAGTAGATGAAGAAGTGGAGAATATGCAGAAATTGTGATGACAACCTTGAATGGTCTCCCTAGGTCATGGGATTCTTTCATCCAATGAATCTGTGTTAGGAAGAAGTTAGTCAAGTTTAGTAGACTGTGGGAAGAATGTTCACAAGAAGAAGCTCGAATAGTAGCTTGAGAAGAAAAGATGGGAAGTGAAGATCAAGCTCTCACAGTACACTCCAAGAAAGGAAGAAGGGAAAAGCATCATCACCAAGGTAAGCATTCTCATTAGAAAGGTTCATCTAAACTTAGATGTTATACATGCGATGAAATAGGACACTTTGCTAGAAATTGTCCCATGAATAAGAATGGACCCAAGAAGAAGAGGAACTCCAAAAGAAGACATCATGCTCACACTGCTGAGGATGATGATCCTCCCATAAAGAGAGTAAAACAAGAAAGTGAAGACTCTTCAAGTGAAGATGAATATGTTCTGATCTCCGCTCTCACGGGAACTGTTACTCATGGAAGCAAAGATTGGCTTATTGACAGTGGGGCTTCCAAACACGATAGGTTTCAAGGAATCTTTTGAGAAACTATCCGAACATAATTCACCCCATAAGGTGAAGCTTAGGGATGACTACCAATATCCCATAAAAGGTAGTGGTGAATCCTCCTACAAACTAGACTCTGGAAAGTCTATGAAAATGAAGGATGTCTTGTTTGTACCAGGACTAAAGAAGAATCTTCTATCCATATCAGCACTGGATGCAAAAGGCATGAGGGTTGCATTTGTAGATGGCCAAGTCCTCATGTGGCCAAGAGAAAAGACTATTAACGATGCAATAGTAATTGGAGAACAAGAAGGAGGATTATACAAATTGAAGGGCCATCCAGAACAAGCTTTGGTCCATGACACAATAGAGGCAAATGAACTTTGGCACAGAAGGTTTGCACATATGCACTACAGAGCGCTACCACTTGCAAGCAAAGTTGTTGAAGGTCTTCCAGAAATTCAAGCAAAACATGAAGGAGTCTGGAAAGGATGTGCGAAAGGAAAGAAAACAAAGAAGACATTTCCAAGTAGCAAAAGCAAAGCAAAAGGAATCTTGGAAATCATCCACTCCGATGTATGTGGACCAATGTCATCAAGTTCTCTAAGCGGGTATGTATACTATGTTTCTTTTATTGATGACTTTTATAGGAAGACATGGATTTACTTCATGAAGAACAAAGATGAAGTTTTCAGCAAGTTCAAATAATTCAAAGCCTTGATCGAGAACCACACAGAAAAGAAGATCAAGACCTTTCGATTAGATAATGGCGGAGAATTCACATCAAATGAATTCAAAGACTTATGCAAAGAATCAGGGATTAAGAGGGAGTTATCCACTCCATATAATCCACAATAAAATGGGGTTGCAGAAAGGAAGAATAGAAGTATCATGGAAGCTGCAAGAGAAATGCTTCATGATCAAGATCTTTCCATGCATCTATGGGAAGAGGCTGCCAGAACAGCGGTGTAGTACAGAACCATACTCCACATAGAGTACTCGAGAACAAGACTCCTGAAGAAGTCTTCTCCGGCAAGAAACTAGAAGTCAGCCATCTTAGAATATTCGGCTGTCTAGTGTACATACACATTCCAAAAGAGAAGAGAACAAAATTAGATCCTTCAGGAAAGAAGGGCATATTTGTGGGATACTCTGAAAGCTCGAAGGCTTACAGAATATACTTCCCAGGATTCAAGAAGATTGACATCAGCAGGGATGTAACATTTGATGAAGACACAGCTTACAACAAATCCAGAAAGAGACCTGCTGAAGAACCTGACAAAGCAGAAGCACCCAGAATTCATGACACAACCATGAACGAAGAAACTCAAGAAGAAGATCGAGAATTTGAAGAACCACAAGAACCTATAGATCCACCTCAAGAGAAGAGTCCTCACAAGAGAAAACCTGCTTGAGTATGAGAAGCTATCCAAGGTGCGGAAAGATATGGGGCTCCAGAAGAGAATCACAGAGAAAGAAAGAGAACCAAATTTTGCTCCGGATATGTAGCTTTACTATGTGACTTTCTCAATGAAGAACATTCCAATTATGAAGAAGCGGCAGAACGGAAAGAGTGGAAGGATGCTATGATCAAAGAGTATCAATCGATCATGAAGAACGATGTTTGGGATGTTGTCCAAAGACCAAAAGGGAAGTCGGTTGTAACTTCCAAATGGATCTACAAGATCAAGCATGCTCCAGATGGTAGCATAGAGAAATATAAGGAAAGATTCGTGGCGCGTGGCTTCTCACAGAAAGAAGGAATAAATTTTGAAGAAACCTTTGCACCTGTATCCAGATACACTTCCATCAAATCAGTACTTGCTCTGGCTGCAGTGATGAAATGGAAGATACACCAAATGGATGTCAAGACTGCTTTCTTGAATGGTGTAGCGGAAAAGGAAGTGTACGTAGAGCAGCCACTCGGTTTTAAGACACATGACAGGGAGTCTCATGTGTGTAGATTGAAGAAAGGCCTGTACGGTTTGAAACAGGCACCCAGGACATGGTATGGAAGAATTGACAGCTTTCTATCTAGGTTGGGATTTACCAAGAGTAAAGCAGATTCCAACCTTTACTACAAGGTTGAAGATGGCAACCCAGTGATGCTCCTACTGTACGTAGATGATCTATTTGTAACAGGTATGGATGCGTTTATTTCTGACACGAAGAGAAAGCTTGCTGCCGAATTTGAAATGATGGACTTGGGTATGATGCATTACTTTCTAGGCATGGAGGTGTGGTAGAATGGGGATGGAATCTCCCTCGGACAAGGGAAGTATGCAGTAGAGATCCTGAAGAGGTTCGGGATGATGGACTGCAAGGCCATGACCACACCTATGGCATCGAATCTGAAGCTGTTAAGTGATGCTTCATCAGAAGCGGTTGATGCTACGATGTATCGTCAGATGATTGGATCCTTGATGTACCTGACGAACACGAGACCAGATATTTGCTTTGCTGTGAACACCTTGAGCTAGTTCTTGACAGATCCAAGACATGTTCACTTG
Source organism: Pseudotsuga menziesii (assembly GCA_001517045.1). Classification (NCBI taxonomy): domain Eukaryota; kingdom Viridiplantae; phylum Streptophyta; class Pinopsida; order Pinales; family Pinaceae; genus Pseudotsuga; species Pseudotsuga menziesii. The sequence goes on along the minus strand of LPNX010313694.1, from coordinate 125,429 downwards.
ATTGCTGTAAAGCATATTCTGAAGTACCTGAAGGGTACAATTGATTATGGGCTCAAGTATGAGGCGAATCAGAAGATTAACTTGGAGGGTTATGTTGATTCAGATTGGGCAGGCAGTGACATCGATAGGAATAGCACTTTAGGGTGTTGCTTTAGTATGAGATCAGGTGTGACCTCTTGGTTTAGCAGGAAGCAATCCTGTGTGGCACTGAGTACAGCTGAAGCAGAGTATGTCGCAACTTGTTCAGCTAGTTGTGAGGCAGTATGGCTGAGGAAGCTACTGTCTGATTTATTTGATCTCCAGATGGATGCTACTTGTATACATTGTGACAACCAGAGTTACATAAAGTTGTCAGAGAATCCAGTGTTCCATGACAAGTCGAAGCATATCGAGATCAAGTATCACTATATCAAGGATATGGTGTAGAGGGGAGCAGTGAAGCTCCAGTATGTTGCGATGGAGGAACAGATAGCTGATGTGTTGACAAAGCCATTGGCTAGGGTGAAGTTTGAGTACTTCAGGGAGAAGCTTAGTGTTCTCCAAATCGAGGTTCCCTCCAAGGGGAAATGATGAGACCCAGAGCCATTCTGACATGGTGAAAGGATTGGTTCCTTCCATGGTCAGATGTAAGGGCTGAGCCATTCTGTCATGGTGAGAGGATTGGTTCCTTCCATGTCAGATGTGAGTGTTGAGCTATTCTGATGTGACTGTAGGATTGGTTCCTACATGATCAGAAGTAAGCGCTGATTGCCATTCTTGGAATGGAGGCGCCTGGTCAGTTACCAAGAAAGCTCAGTCTGGGACTGAGGGCCATTCTGATATGACTGTAGGATTGGTTCCTACAAGATCAGATGTGAGTGCAGAGCCCTTCTGACATGCAAGCTGGATTGGTTCCTCGCATGTGCAGATGTAAGTGTAGAGCCCTTTCGAACATGCATGTTGGATTGGTTCCTTGCATGTGTCGAATGTAAGTGCAGAGCCTTTTCGAACATGTATGTTGGATTGGTTCCTCGCATGTGTTGAATGTAAGTGCAGAGCCTTTTCGAACATGTATGTTGGATTGGTTCCTCGCATGTGTCGAATGTAAGTGCAGAGCCTTTCTGACATGAATGCTGGATTGGTTCCTCTCATGGTCAGATGTGAGTGCTGGGCCTTTCTGACAGGGTTGTGGAATTGGTTCCCACATGGTCAGATGTGACTGTTGGGCGTGCTTTTCTGATATGATTATAGGATTGGTTCTTACATGATCAGATATAAGTGCTGGGCGGGCCATTCTGACTTAGGGTTGGATATAAGCGCTGAAGAAGACCTACATGGAGGCTAGGCCTACAACCAGCATGAAAAAGGGATGGTTCTGTAGAACTTCCTATGACAAGAAGAATCATGAGATAGCACCCGTGATGATCAACTGATGATGATCCAGCAGAGATAATCCAGATCGAGGGATGATCCATATCCAGAGATGATGCTCCAGAGATGATCCAGATCGAGGGATGATCCAGATCTAGGTGAAGATGACTTGAAGATGAAGGTGACTTGAATATAGAGATGACTTGAAGGTGAAGATAACGAGGACTCGATGATGATCTAGATGATACAGAGAAGAAGACTTGTGCTGATAAATTGCGTCGAGAGAACACCTTCCTAGTTAAGAGGGAGTGTTGATGTAATTGTAACTTCGGAATGTATTTACTTGTATTTCTTATGTGTTGTAACCCGATGTTTATTCTGGGATGTATTTGTAATGTACTTGAGTCATGTCATGCCTCGAGGTTCCTATCGGGAGTTTCTATAATATAAACAAGTCATGTCAAGTCAAGGTGGGTAACCCTCCTATTGTCTAAGGGTTAAAGTCCCCGCAGTTCCGAGGCATTAGGGTTATTAGACTCACCTAGTGAAGTCGGCCCTAGTTGGGTTTATTCAAGTTGGGAATTAGTATAAATAGAGAGTTAGCCTCTCTATTTATCACTCGCTCAGTCACACTCAGTTGTAGCGCATAGCTGAGGAAGAGAAAGACACTGGGGCAAGGAAGAAAGAGGTTACTGCTGTCGAGAGATCATCTTACTGTTTTGGGTCTTACTTTTGGTGCTGATTCTATCTCTGAGGAAGTTGCGGGGTTTTCTCCATTTATGGTTTCCTCAAGGAAAAACACTGTGTTCATTGTCTCTTGCGTTTGATTGTTGTGCTTGTTGTTCTCTCAGTTAAAGATCCTAATGTTATGCTAGCTTAATGTTAAAAATCTAACAGGTTGGGGGTGGAAGCTTTGAGATTTGGAATAAGGGGGCTAAAATCATTGTTTCCCTCCTCTTTTTGGTTAGCACACTCAATCATACTCACGTTATGATCAATGGTGAAGCAAAATAGGGACAAATTAGAGATCATTAAACGGGAAATTGAGATTAAACCCATTTGTTGTTTATAAAATAAAGAAATATGGAATTGGTCTTTATAAAGCTTTTCATTCACCCAATCAAAGAAATTAGCAAAGTTGAAAGCATTATGCACCAAGGATGAAAGGAGATAAAATGTTTTACCATTAACCATTTGGCACTTTCGAGACTCTGTACCACATGATACCATAGAGAAGGACTTCAAAAGCTGGGATGGGAGGGTGGATTGACAAATTAAAACTTGATTTGTATCACCTAAAGGTGTTAACACCAATCTTGCATGTGATATGGGACATTTGCTAGAGAAATTGGCGAGATTAAAACTAACATCCCAAGAACTAGACTCACTATGATTAATCTCCTCAACCAAATCGCCTTGATCAAAGTATGATGGGGAATAGTAACAACATTACAAGAATCATTCCTTGGAGGCTCTTGATGATTATTTGGACACAGATTCCAGTTCGAAAGATGTGACAAAGAAGGCTCTAGGTCAAGCTCGGTCACTAGTATATCATCATCATGTGGTTGTTCTTATTTGGATCGTTCACTACACTTGACTAAAAATCCATGATCATTATCATGATAAGGAAAAATATTAATATGTTCATTTCTAACTTCCTTATCATCCTCAGAAACTTGGTCTTCAACCACAATATGACCACCTGATTGCTTCTCAACAGAAATTTGATTAAATTCAACCTTTTCTTCTTCTATAGAGACATAACCAAAGTCTGAATCCAAATTTGGATAGCTTGAATTATAGTCAATTAGTCAATGACTATGGAGTTTCTCTTCTAAAGGATCTATAATGGACTCACAAATGGAAGGCTCAACTATAGATGTTTCTTGATGGTGATTATTAGGTTCCCTTCCACGGATTAAATCCAAGATTTGCTCTGTGACTGCTTCAGGTAATAATAGTAGAGTATCTCGTATGATTTGATTGATATCCCTCTTAATTTCAGCATGAGGTTTTTAAACATTATTCTCAAAGTGCTCTGTAACATTCATATGGATTACAGGAATGCTCATAATTTGGAACATTTTAAGAGAGGAGTGATCCAATTGAGAAAGCAAATTGTCAATACACTGATTATCAACTGCCCAGTCATTCCTAGATTCACACTCTAAAGAATTATCAGTGTTCCTACCCCACTTATCTATAAATAGGTCTGTGAACATGTCATATCCAGTGATGGATTGCGATGCTAAATAATCAAACCATTGTTGAACATCCCCTTGCAAGGATTCTTCTAAGGCTCGCATATAAACATCTTCGTTGTCCGCACCTCTAGATTCCATGTAATCCCACAAAATATCCAGATGACTTTCAATAGATATATCCTTATTTCCATTGAACCGGGGCTTCCTCCTAGTGTAATCGTTTGGCATAGGCTGAGGTGCCCTCGGTATTTCAAAAAAGTCAAAAGGAGACTGTTTGTCTTGTTTCTTAACAACTCTGGTTACTTGGCTATCCCTCTTTTCACTTTAGTTTGCCATCCCTTTTTGCCACTTTGGACAGCCCTCTTTTGCCCTAGTTTTTGCCCCCTTTTTGCTCTAGTTTTTTGGTTTCCATTCACCTTGTTGTGTGTCTTTTCTTCCCTTTTTTCTTCGCTGCCCTATTTTTGCATTTTTATGACAGCGATCTTTCTCCTCTTTCGCTGCCCCATTTTCATCATTCCTTGCATTTCTTTGGTCATCTAGTTCGCTGCCCTATTCTTCCGTTTTCTTGTTTTTTATTTCCTTTTTGCCTTCCTCCCTTTCTCCCATCCTTTCTCTTTTGTTTCAGCCTTCTTTTGCCTCGTCCTTTTTTCTCTTTTTTCTTCTCCTTTTCCTTTTTTTGCCAGTTTCAAGAAAAGTTATGAATAAAAAGTAAATCACTCTCCTTTTTTACATAAAGTTCGATAATAAAAAGTTGTATGCTTTCCTTCAAAACTCCTTTCAAAGGTTGAATTCCTAAAGGCAAGTTGTATAATCTTAATAAAATATTTTTGTTTGACGGGGGTTTTTAAGTCCCCACTCTCATCCTCCCCCATTTGGGATGGTTTGTGTTGTGTTCATCTTCTTATGTGCTTAGATTAGATGGGCTTGTGCTCATAATATTTGCATCTTTTCTCTTAGAAGACTAATTATTAGATTAACACATTTGATTTATTGAATAAGTTGATTACTTCATCTCTTAACTGTGTATCTTTTATAAGTAAATCAACTGCCTAACATTCATAAATCTCTTGAATCTCACCATAAGGTGGATCAAGACTGCTCTCTGTCGAAGAGTTTAATCAACTATCTTCATTTTATCTTTTGCATCATATTGTTTAATCAAATTAATAGATTAAGTAAGACTCTTGAACTTGCAGAAATACAAGTCAAGAGCACTCTCTATCGGAGAGCATCATTAGTCTTGCATAATCCTTGTATTAGGCATCTAGATTAGATAAGACTCTTGAACCTCTGTCATAAGACAAGGTCAAGAGCGCTCTTTGTCGGAGAGTTTAATCAATTGACTTAATAAAACTTTTCAACACACACCCCTCTAATCAATTAACTTCGTTGATCATCCTTCACCTAGTATGCTCTGCCAACCTTTGGGTTGGGCTCGTACTCAGAACGGTGAACGGACTTGTAAGTTCGCACAAGAGAAACATAATTAAAACTTTTTTACTCCATAACCAACGCACCGACGTTGTCTCGATTAAATACTGAGGCAAGTGGGGCAAATTCCAAGTGTGGGCGCCGGGCAACCCAATCTGGACATCGTTGGTTAAGTTATTGAACACCTAGTTGTGATTCCAGACAGGTCTGTCATGTCTTCGAACAGAGCCACTGAAGGTATTTCCGGTTAGGATTTCCAGACACCTTAAGCAAGATCACCATTAAAATCTTTTAAAACCTACCAAGAGCATTCGCACAATCTAATACTCACTAGCTTAATTCCTAGACTTTTCATTTTATTCGCGCATTTTAGTTGACTCCATAAAGCACTTGTCCTTGGTTAAAGTTGAATAATTATCTATCTTGATGAATTGTCTGTGGTTCATTTTAATTGCTATCTCTGAATGCTTAGTTAAAAGTCTGGAATCTTTGCTTATCTGTGTAATCTCTTGTTAGCAACGTGGATTGCTTTCGATTAATTGTCATTCTCATAATAAACAAACACTTCTAATCATAACAAACTCCTAAGTAACACCCATCCGCATTCGCAACTAAGTAAAACACTTTAACCACATTGAGCATTAGAAAACTCTTTGTTAGGGACTACCCCCCTTGGCTTCGTTAGGAGTTAGCCTAAAGGGAGGAGCTAGGAGTAGGTGACAGTACCTAGCTCTGTGCTTGCCCCCAAGGCCACACCTCTCCCACTTTCTCAAGTGAGGAGACAGCTTTCATTAGATTTCTGCTGCTAGTATGCAATCGGCGGACAACACGGGGCAATAGTCCCCACAATTGAGGGGTATTAAGGTTATTAGACTCTCCTAGAGAAGTCGGCTCTGTAGAGTAAATGTCAAATGGAAAACAACTATAAATAGAGAGTGAGACTCTCTATTTGAAACACACACTCACTCAACTGTAGCACATGAATGAGAGAGAAGGAGCTGGGATAAGAGAGAGAACAACTAGTGGAGATCATCTTTTCTGTCTTTGGGTTTTATTGCTTCCATTGGTGCTTATTCTATCTCTGAGGAAGTTGCAGGGTTTTCTCCTTTACGGTTTCCCCAAGGAAAATCTTTGTGTCTATTGTCTCTTGTGATTTATTGTTGTGCATGTTATTCTCTCAGATAAGATCCTAAGATAATACTGTCTAATTGATAAAATTCTAACATGGTATCAGAGCTAACTTGAGAAGAAGACACTATGTAGTTGCAGAAGCTAGGGATTTTTACTTTTTCGGTCTCTCTCCATAATCCATCAGCAAAAGGAGGCTACGCTAACTCTCCATTGAAGGGCACATCTTTCTGTCGAAGCAAAATTTGATTCCTGGCATTTTCAATTTTTGCTGCGGGAAGTTAGGGCTTTTTACAGATGAGGAATTTTTGAGTGAGCCCAGCATAGGATTGCTCTCCTCATCAAAATCGAATTTTAGAGACCAATTTCGAAGTTTTTGGTTGAGTAAAACTTCGAGAAAGTCAAACCCTAGTTTGACCCCGGGCCTTAAAAACCCTAAAATAATAAAACAGGTAGTTTTGGTACATTCGCTGTATCTCGGGATTGAATACGTCTCGGGGGCCAAAATTTTCACATGCCGAAGATAAAATCTTGATGTGCCCTATGTAAAATTTTCAGCCTCAGATTCGCTATATTTTGGGAGATATGATTCCTCCAAATCAGGGTTCCATCATCTTCTAGGATTCATCACTAAAAATGACACCTAGGGAGAATTGCTATATCTCAGGCTACGAAGGTCCAAATGAAATTTCTCAAAATGTTCCAAATAGGGCATGAACTGTACTTTCTGTGGTAAAAGTTTCAGACCCTGATGATGAAACCGGGACACGTGGCAGTCCGTACAAGTTCACTATGCTGAACAGTCTTGAAATAAGTCACCTTGGGAAAACTCTCATAAGTCCCAATTGGTGAAACCAATTCTGCTCAAACCTGTGGTGTTGGAAAGAGGACAAACTAGGCTACCCTAGTACAAAATTTTAGACACAGAGGAGTAGTACTTTCGGAGATACCGCAAAAACAGTATCAGAAATTTCTATAGAGGAAATTGGAAAATAGGGCTTCCTGTTCCAGGAGCTTTCCTCCACTATTTTCATAAAAAGAGTACATTGGACAAGTCGCCTTGAAGAGGCCCATCTTTCTATCCAATCAGATCTGAAATATTCCAAGTTTTAAAAATTAGGGTTTCTCTGACAAACCCTAGATCAACCAGCTTCGGAACCAGGTCGGACACCTCAAATCGGTAAGATCTAATCTTTTGCTATTTACAGTTGAGGTTCTCATTTCAAGATGGCAAATCACACCAGCTTGATGACAAGCTTGGTGAAGCTGACAACTTCCAAGCATGGAAGTATAGGATTTCACCGGTTCTTGAAGAAAATGAATTGGACACCGACATAAGTGGAGAGGTTCCAGTTCCAGAGGGAGATGAGGCTAAAGCCTTACACAAGAAGAACTTGGTCAATGCCAAGAAGATTATTGCTGATTCAATCAAGGATCACCTTATACCATAAGTGTCTTCCCTAAAGACACCTAAAGAGATGTTTGATTCCTTGACCAAGCTATTTGAAGGAAAGAACATAAATCAGAAGATGACTTTGAGAAAGGAGTTGAAGAATGTGAAGATTCAGAATGTAGAAACCATACAATAATACTTTGCAAGGGTCTCTCAAATCAAAGAACAACTTGAAGCAGTAGAAGAAGAAGTGGAGAATGCATAAATTGTGATAACCACCTTTAATGGCCTCCTAGGATCATGGGATTCATTCATTTGAGGAATGTACGCCAAAAGGAAGTGATTACCTTCAGCAAACTCTGGGAAGAGTGAATAGAAGAAGAAGCTCGACCCATAATAAGAGAAGAGAAGATGAGAGCAACTAAAGATCAAGTGCTTACGATTCAAAGAAGATCCCTCAAGCGATGAGGAATATGAAGAACTCAATTCTTGAAGAACCTCTTATCCATCTTAAGCATTTGGATAAGAAATGATACTGTTATGAATGAAAAAGATGATGAAACTGAAAGAAGGAGTCTACCCACGAAACAAATAAAGATAAGTATTCAATTGTCATTTCATGATATTGTTTTGTTATGCATTTGTTTATATTCAGTTGATGTATTATGCATGATAGAATGTTTGCATTAATGACAGTATACTACTAATATGCATGTGATGGGTAAGTAGCTCATGGTGCTATACAACTCTCCATTGCTACTTATCTAGAATGAAACCTCTTTGCTGACATATTGGATTAGTGCACAATCTCAATGATGTCTTGGTAGAGATGGAAGGAATCTAGAAAGTTTTTGTGAGATATGGATGAATGTTGTATTGGCTAAAATAGTTGCATGATTATATCTTTATGCATAAGAATTTTCCATTGTGAATATGCCTTATGAAATGCTTCTAACCATACAACTGGTGCATTTGACTTGTAGGAAAGATCGCGTACAATCGCCTACCAGAAAAGAAGGATGAGACTCGTTCTGAAGAACAAGTGACGATAGTTCAAGAAATAATCGAAAATGAAGAATAGTATGACAAGACTTCAAGAGGCCTCAGAAACAGTGCAGTTATGTAACACTGTTGAGCGACATCATTGATGCAGAGCCTTCCAGCTATGAAGAAGAAGCCAAGAAGAAAGGGAAGGAGAGTACCAGTTCAAGAAGAATGGTGTCTAGGATGCGGTATCGAGACCTGAAGGGAAGTCTGTAGTATCTTCCATATGGATCTACACAATCCAGCATGCAGTATATGGAAACATTGTGGGATACAAGGCAAGATTCGTAGCATGAGTCTTCTTACGGAAAGAATGCATAGACTACGAAGAGACATTTGCAGCCACTGGAAGTTAAGACACATGACAGGCAGATTCATGTGTACAAATTAAAGAAGGCCTTGTATGAGTTCAGAAGACACCCATGGAATAACACATACATAAGGAGCTTGAAGATCACCTAAAGTGATGAAGATCTTAACCTTTGCTACAAGGTTGAAGATGAAAGCCTATAGAGGAAGACAAGCTCATAGATGGGTGCAAGAAGAACATTTTCAAGATAGAGGATCTTGGTATTCAATAACCCTAGATGGATACATAGAATATTAGTAGCAAAGGAAGCTACTTGTCACTCCAACACAGAATACATAGAGTACGAAAGGTAGAGGGAGAATGATGCTCCGCTTCAAAGTGAATGACTGCAGAAGATCCCAAGGTTAGACATGGTACGATACGATGGACGGATTACTGATGGCTCTAGGCTTTACTGAGAGTAAAGCGGATTCCAACCTTTACTTCAAGGTTGAAGACTAGTGATGCTCCCATTATATGTCAATGACTTGTTCCTGACAAAACAAAGGAACTCACTAAAGTTGCAAGAAGGAGACTTGCTGTCGAGTTCGAGATGAAGGACTTGGATATGATGCACTACTTTCTACGCATGGAGGTGTGGAAAAATGCGGATGGAATCTCCCTAGGACTGTTGAAATATTGTAACTTCGAAGAATATTCTATATGTATCTTTTTATGGTCCCTGATGGTCCTACCGGGACAACCACTTGTATTACTTTGTACCCCGATGCTTCTAATCGGAAGAACTAATAAGAGTCATGAGATAGTCCCCTCTAATTGTAAAGGTGGGTCATTAGCACCCCAGTGTGGTTACTTGAGCCTACATGTGTAACTCGAGCCTACATGTCAGAGGAGTTAATTAAAGTGAACGGATGAATATAAATAGAGGTGTAGCACTCCTCATTTGGAGCACACACATTCACTTATGTAGCGCACTAGTGAAGAAGAGAAGTAGCTGGAGAAGGAGGAGGATCAGGCTTTTGATCTCCTTGTTGGTTTTACCTTTTATCTTTTTTGGGGCATCTATATTGAGGAAGCTTTTGCTAGGTTTTTACCAGGATAAATCTGTGTTGTTCTTGTGATATTGTTTCTTTCAATGATCCTGTTTATATGCTTTTGTTATGAAAATGAAATGAAATACTCATGTTTTAGCTAAGCATATGAAAATTTAACATGGTATCAGAGCTAACCTGAATATGATAGCTTTCACAAGGAGAAATAGCTCTCTGTCTCCCCGGAAGAAATTAGGGTTTTTGGGAAAAATTTTGAGTCTTGGAAAACTGCTTGCATAGAAAGTTGTGCCCTCCCAGAGCACATCTTTTGAACCTGGAATCAAGTTTTTTGGATGTGTGAGTCTCCAGAAAAGTCAAACCCTAGTTTGACAACTGAACCATAAAACTGCAGAAGCTGAATCTTGCATGTCTGATTTGAAAGGTGAAGAATTGAGATCTCCAGAATCCAAGCACATCAGTCAACTCACCTCATTCAAGCACATATCCTGGTAAGGTCAGTTTCTCATTCCACAAAATTTCAATTTTTGTGATCTTCTGACAAGATGGCCCCAAGCACTAAGCTTGAGGACAAGCTAGAAGGCATAGAGAATTTCCGAGCATGGAAATACAGGATTGGTCTCATTCTCCAAGACAATGATCTTGATAAGTATGTCAAAGAAGAAGTGTCAGAACCTGAAGAAGCTGAAGCCAAGGAGAAGCATAGAAAGGATATGATTAGGGCACAAAGGATTATTGCTGACTCCATCAAGGATCACTTGATTCCTCAAGTGTCATCCAAGAAGACTCCAAAAGAAATGTATGATGCCCTTTCCAGAATGTTTGAGGGAAGAAACATCAACAGGAAGATGAATCTAAGAGCTCAACTGAAGAGCACCAAGATGAGTCATGGAGAATCCATCCAAGACTACTTCACAAGGGTTTCTCAGATCAAAGAGCAACTAGAAGCTATTGGAGATAATCTTGATGAAGATGAAATGGTTATGACTGCTCTCAATGGTCTCACTAGACCCTGGGAGTCCTTTATTCAGATGATGTGTGCCAGAAAAGAAAGCATGAAGTTTGATGTTGTATGGGAAGACTGCATTCAAGAGGAGACTAGAGTGGCAAATAGAGAAGCCTTATTAAAAGAAGATGATCAAGCCCTAGCCACTCACACCAAAAGAAGAAGAGGCTAATCTAATTTCAAGAGAAGAAATTTCAAGGAGTCTCAACCTCCCAGAAGAATTCAAAGGGTAAGAGAAATACCTCCCATTAGAGACTATTCTGATTTTGAATGTTTTCATTGTAACAAGATAGGACACTGCTCGAAATTGTCCTGTGAAAAGGCAAGAATATAGAAAGAGGATCAACAACAAAAGACATCATGCTCATCTAGCAGAAGATGAAGAAGAAGAAGAAGAAGAAGAAGGACCTCAAAGAAAACAAGCAAGAGAAGAAGATGCAGAAGAGTATGTGCTATTCTCTGCACTCTCTAGATCTATAACTCCTGGAGAAGATACTTGGCTTATTAATAGTGGTGCTTCAAGCACATGACGAGACAAAAGAAAACTCTATCCAAGCTTGAAGAAAAGAGTTCTCCTCAGAAAGTATCCCTAGGAGATGACTATCAATATCCAATCAAAGGAGTTGGTGAAGCAAGAGACAAACTTGATTCAGGTAATCCCCTAAAGATGAAAGATGTATTATATGTACCTGGTCTAAAGAAGAATTTACTTTCTATCTCAGCTTTAGATAAGAAAGGATTCAGAGTTGCTTTCATAGATGGCCAAGTACTTATGTGGCCCAAAGGAAAGAATATTGAAGATGCAATCATTATTGGTGAAGAAGAAGGAGGCTTGTAAAAACTCAAAGGGCACTCAGAAACAGCTCTTGTGCATGAGTCCACTGACCCTAGTGAACTATGGCATAGAAGGCTTGCCCTCATTAATTACAAGGCTCTACCTCATGTGAACAAAGCAGTGACGAGATTACCAGACATGAAGATCAAGCATGAAGGCATTTGCAAAGGATGTGCGAAGGGAAAGAACATCAAGAATCCATTTCCGAAAAGTGAAACTAAAACAAAAGGTACGTTGGAATTGATTCATTCAAATGTCTGTGGTCCAATGTCTTCTACATCCTTAAGTGGCTTTGAATACTACATCACTTTTATTGATGATTTTTCAAGAAAGACTTGGATATACTTCTTGAAAGCAAAGAGTGAAGTGTTTGAGAAATTCAAGGAGTTCAAAGCCTTGATAGAGAATCTTTCAGACAAGAAAATAAAGACACTCCGTTCAGACAATGGAGGAGAGTATACCTCAAAAGAGTTTGAGGCCTTTTGCAAAGATGCTGGAATCAAGAAGGAACTAACCACTCCCTACAATCCTTAGTAGAATGGGGTTGCGGAAAGAAAGAACATAACCATCATGGAGGCAGTGAAGACAATGATATATGATCAAGATCTTCCAATGCATCTATGGGCAGAAGCAGCAAGAACTGCTATGTATGTACAGAATAGAGTATCTCATAGTTCTCTTGGGTTCAAGACTCCAGAAGAGATGTTCACGGGAAAGAAGCCTGAGGTAAGTCACCTCAAGATTTTTGGTTGTCCAGTATATATTCATATACCAAAAGAGAACAGAACCAAGTTAGACCCTTCTGGAAAGAAGGGGATATTTGTTGGATATTGTGAAGTATCCAAAGCTTTCAGAATTTACATTCCTGGATTTCATCATATGGAAATCAGTCGAGATGTGACATTCGATGAAGAGGCAGCCCTCAAGAGATCCAGGAAGTGCCAACATGAAGAAGTATATGAAGAAGAGACACCTCCCAGAAATGAAGAAACTACATGTCTCCCTAAAGATGAAGCTCATGAAGAACATGACATGGTAGAACCTCAAGAACCTCCTATGGTGGAAATATCAAGAAAGAGAATGCTTGCTTGGACAAGAGAAATTATACGAGAGGCAGAAAGATATGGAGCTCTTGAAGGCTCCATAAGGGAAAGAAAGAAATCTAAGACTTTCTCCAACTATGTAGCCTTGATGTGTGATCTTGTAGATCAAGAACATACAAACTACGAAGAAGCAGTACAGAAGAAAGAATGGAAAAAAGCAATGACTGAAGAATAGCAGTCAATAATGAAGAATGATGTGTGGGATATAGTTCCCAAACCAGAAGGAAAAAGTATAGTATCCTCCAAATGGATATTCAAAATAAAGCATGTAGCTGACGGAAGTATCGAGAAGTATAAAGCAAGATTTGTGACCAGAGGTTTCTCTTAGAAAGAGGGAATTGATTATGAAGAGACATTTGCCCCAGTAGCATGGTATACTTCGATTAGAGCTATCATGGAACTTGCATCCACGATGAAGTGGGACTTACACCAGATGGATGTGAAAACAGCTTTTCTGAATGGTGTGATCGAAGAAGAAGTATACATAGAACAGCCACAAGGATTTGAAGTTGAAGATAGACATACTCATGTATGCAAATTGAAGAAGGCCTTGTATGGTCTTAAACAAGCCCCTCGAGCTTGGTATGAAAGGATAGACAGTTTCCTGTAAATTATGGGCTTTACCAAGAGTAAAGCTGATCCTAACCTTTATCTCAAGGTTGTAGAAGATGAACCTGTCATCCTGTTATTATATGTGGATGACTTATTCTTGACAAGGAATAAGAAACAGATCATGCAAAGCAAGAAGAAACCACCAGAAGAATTTGAGATGAAAGACCTTGGGTTAATGCATTATTTACTAGGTCTAGAAGTATGGCAAAGTTCAGAAGGAATCTTTCTCAACCAGGGAAAGTATGCGGTAGAGATATTGAAGAGATTCAATATGTTGGAATGCAAAGCCATGGCCACACCCATGGACTCCAACCTAAAGCTGTTAGCTGATGAGTCATCAGAGTTAGTGGATGCAACTCATTACAGACAAATCATTGGGTCATTGATGTACTTAACAAATACCAGACCAGACATTTGTTTTGCTGTGAACACCTTAAGTCAATATCTTGTTCAACCAAGACGGGTTCACCTAGTAGCTGCAAAACATGTGATGAGATATCTGAAAGGGACTATAGACCTTGGTCTATACTATGATGGTAGCCATGAGTATAAATTGTATGGCTACATAGATGCAGATTGGGCTGGAAGTATCTCAGATAGAAAAAGCACATCAGGTGGATGTTATAGCATGGGATTTGCTATGATTTCATGGTTTAGCAGAAAGCAGTCTAGTGTTGCTCTAAGCACAGTCAAAGCAGAATATATAGCAGCTTGCTCTGCTAGTTGTGAAGCCATATGGCTTCAAAAGATGATGTCAGGATTATTCAACCTAGAGTTGGACACTACCGTGATTCTATGTGACAACCAAAGTTGTATAAAGATGACAAAGAACCCTGTGTTCCACAACAGATCAAAGCACATAGAAATCAGGTATTTCTACATTCGAGATATGATGCAGAAAGGAGCCATAAAGCTCCAGTATGTGAGTACTGATGTATTGAAAAAGCCTCTGTCCCGAGTAAAGTTCGAAAACTTTCGAGACAAGCTTGGTGTGGTTCGAAAAGACCTTCCCCGAAAGGGGGAGTAGTGATGTTGCAGTGGGATTGTATCACCCCTGGGCACTTGCCCTAAAGTGATCTGGAGACCTCGGTCTTCGAGAATGAAGTGGGATTTTATCATCCCTGGGCACTTTCCCTAAAGTGATCCGAAGACCTCGGTCTTTGAGAATGAAGAGGGATTGTATCATCCTGGGACATATGTCCAAAAGTGATCCGGTGACCTCGGTCATCGAGAATGTAGCAGGATTGTATCATCCTTGAACTTCGGTTCAGAACGGATCCGGTGAACTTCGGTCATCGAGAATGTGGCAGGATTGTATCATCCTTGAACTTCGTTTCAGAACGGATCCGGTGAACTTCGGTCATCGAGAAGGTGGCATGATTGTATCATCCTTGAACTTCGGTTCAGAACGGATCCGGTGAACTTCGGTCATCGAGAAGGTGGCAGGATTGTATCATCCTTGAACTTCGGTTCAGAACGGATCCGGTGGACTTCGGTCATCGAGAAGGAGGCAGGATTGGATCATCCTTGGACTTCGGGTCAGAACGGATCCGGTGGACTTCGGTCATCGAGAATGTGGCAGGGTTGGATCATCCTTGAACTTCGGGTCCGAACGGATCCGGTGAACTTCGGTCATCGAGAAGGTGGCAGGATTGCATTATCCCTGGACTTTAAGTCCAAAAAAGATCCAAAGACTTCTTTGTCTTTGTACTATGATTTGCAGGTTGTCGCTGATGATGATGATGTTTCTGATTGAAAGATCAGAGTGTGATGATGATGATGTTTTTGATGATGATTTGATGATGATGTTTCTGATTGAAAGATCAGAGTGTTTTGATGATGATGTTTTTTGATCGAAAGATCAGAGTATGATGATGATGATGTTGCTGCTGATCGAATGGTCAAAGTGCTGAAGATGTTGCTGGTGATCGAAAGGTCAAAGTGTTGAAGATGTTGTTGTTGATTGAAAGGTCAAAGTGCTAAAGTTGTTGCTAATTGAGAGGTCAAAGTATTGAAGATGTTGATACTGATCGAAAGGTCAAAGTGCTGATGATAATGTTGCTGATATTGCTAATCGAAAGATCAGAAAATGATGATGATGATGATGCTGTTCGAAAAGTCAAAATGTTGAAGAAGTTGTTGCTGATCAAAACAGTCAGAGTGTTGCTATCATTGAAGACTAAAGATTGAAGATGAAGACTACATGATGTTGAAAAGCTTCCAATGATTTATAGATGTGTTACCCCGATGATGTTGATGATGTCCTCTCTCTCTCTCCTACTATTGTTGTTGTTGATGTTGTTGTAGAATATCCTTCTCGTTAAGGGGGAGTGTTGAAATATTGTAACTTCGAAGAATATTCTATATGTATCTTTTTGTGGTCCTCGATGGTCCTACCGGGAGAACAACTTGTATTACTTTGTACCCCGATGCTTCTAATCGGAAGAACTAATAAGAGTCATGAGGTAGTCCCCTCTGATTGAAAAGGTGGGTCATTAGCACCCCAGTGTGGTTACTTGAGCCTACATGTGTAACTCGAGCCTACTTGTTGGATAAGTTAATTAAAGTGAACGGATGAATATAAATAGAGGTGTAGCGCTCCTCATTTGGAGCACACACACTCACTTGTGTAGTGCACTAGTGAAGGAGAGAAGTAGCTGGAGAAGGAGGAGAATCAGGCTTTTGATCTCCTTGTTGGTTTTACCTTTTATCTTTTTTGGGGCATCTATATTGAGGAAGCTTTTGCTGGGTTTTTCCCTTTAGGGTTTTCCCAGGATAAATCTGTGTTGTTCTTGTGATACTGTTTCTTTCAGTGATCCTGTTTATATGCTTTTGCTATGAAAATGAAATGAAATACTCATGTTTTAGCTAAGCATATGAAAATTTAACAAGGACAAGGGAAGTATCCAGTAGAGATCCTGAAGAGGTTCGAGATGATGGACTGCAAGGCCATGACCACACTTATGGCATCGAACTTGAAGCTATTGAGTAATGCTTCATTAGAGTCAGTTGATGCTACGATGCAACGTCAGATGATTGGGTCCTTGATGTACCTGACGAATACGAGACCAGATATTTGCTTTGCTGTGAACACCTTGAGCCAGTTCTTGATGGATCCGAGACATGTTCACCTGATTGCTGCAAAGCATATTCTGAGGTACCTGAAGGGTATAGTTGATTATGGGCTGAAGGATGAGGCAAATCAGAAGACTAACCTGCATGGTTATGTGGATTCTGATTGGGCAGGAAGTGCCATTGATAGGAAGAGCACTTTGGGGTGCTGCTTTAGTATGGGATCAGGTGTGATCTCTTGGTTTAGTAGGAAGTAGTCCTCCGTGGCACCGAGTACAGCCGAAGCAGAGTATGTCGCAGCTTGTTCGGCTAGTTGTGAGGCAATGCGGCTGAGGAAGCTACTATCTGATTTGTTTGATCTCAAGTTGAATGTTACTTGTATATATTGTGACAACCATAGTTGTGTGAAGTTGTCGGAGAACCCAATGTTCCATGACAAGTCGAAGCATATCGAAATCAAATATCACTATATCAGAGATATGGTGCAGAGAGGAGCAATGAAGCTCTAGTTTGTGATCCAGATCGAGATCTCTCGAAAGAGGGAGTTCTCGCATAGCCGATGAGACAGGTTGTCTGAGCATATGATCCTGGCAAAGCTCGTAGGTTGATCAGACGTAAACGGTCCTGTAGGTTGTCCTCGGATGTAATTAGTCCTGGCGAAGCTCACAGGTTATCCTTGGACATAATCAACCTTGATGTGATTCTATGCTAGAAATGGCCAGAGTGAAGTTTGAGTACTTCAGGGAGAAGCTTGGTGTTCTCCAGATCAAGGTTCCTTCCAAGAAGAAGTGAAGAGTTCGAGGGCCTTTCTGACATGGTGGTAGGTTGCACCTCCCATGGTCAGATGTAAATGATGGTCCTTTCTGACATGGTGGCAGGATTGGTTCCTCCCATGGTTAGATATAAGTATTGAAGATGTGAAGACCTACGTGGAGGCTAGGCCTACACCAAACAAGGCTGGCTCTGTAGAACTTCCTATGACAAGTAGAATTGAGAGATAGCACCATTTGCTCGAAGCAGGAGAAGTGATGATGATGATCCAACTTTGATGATGATACAGTGATGAAGACTTGTGCTGATGAATTGAGTCAAGAGAATAGGTTCCTAGTTAAGAGGGAGTGTTGATGTTTTTGTAACTTCGGAATGTATTCACTTGTATATTTTATATTGTATTTCATTGTACCTCGACGGAGATGTTTGTTCCTTCGATCGGGAGAGTCATTAATATAATAAAGTCATGTAAAGTCATTGAGATTAACTCTCTGTTGTAAGTCAGGGAAATAGTCCCCACAATTGAGGGGTATTAAGGTTATTAAACTCTCCTAGAGAAGTCGGCCCTGTAGAGTAAATGTCAAGTGGAAAACAAGTATAAATAGAGAGTGAGACTCTCTATTTGAAACACACACTCACTCAACTGTAGCGCATGAATGAGAGAGGAGCTCAGATAAGAGAGAGAACGCATGAATGAGAGAGGAGCTCAGATAAGAGAGAGAACAACTAGTGGATATCATCTTTTCTATCTTTGGGTTTTACCGCTGCCATTGGTGCTTATTCTATCTTTGAGGAAGTTGCGGGGTTTTCTCCTTTATGGTTTCCTCGATAAAAATGTTTGTGTCTATAGTCTCTTGTGATTGATTGTTGTGCATGTTATTCTCTCATATAAGATCCTAAGATAATACTGTCTAATTGATAAATTTCTAACATCTAATTGCCTTTCAAGTTCATCTATACTTTTATTTAATTCGTTCATGTGTTTGATAAATATATCTGAATTCATTATGATTTATGGGATGGGTTGGCTTCTTAGTGGAGTTGCCAGGTGAACTACACAGGTAATTCACAGAAAAGAGATATGTCGTAGGGAAAGGTGAGGTATGTTGAACCAAGGTAGGCCTCTACCTTCCCGACAACGGCGCCAAAATGTTATCACCAACCCTGTAGTTGCCTATGTGAGGTGGATCCAGGATGGATGGTAGAGGGATCAGCAATTAAGGAGGTGGAACCAAGATTGCCTCGACTCCCAAATGGATGGTTGTCACGCCAATCGAGGCAATCTTTGCTTTATGTTATCTTAGCCCAAGACAACAAAGGGGGAGACCTGGATCTACTCCCGACAGGAAAGATCAAACCTAGACACCAGATCAGATCAAATGGATTTGAGGTATGTAAGGTGTAAGGTAAATAGAAACCCTAGATCTATGGATGATGTCACTAGGTGAACCAAGGATTTGGATTATGGTTTAGGAAGTGTGAGGCTTGATCCAAAGTGGGACACAGGTGACCTATGAAGTAAATACTAGATCTAGGGTTAAGGTACTAACAATAGGTGAAAATATTCACTGCCTTGGGAAACATAACCAATGCAGGGAGAGCAAGGACAGGACTGGGGCTATCTAGTACCCAAGGATAGACTCGATGAAAGATATGACAATGTCAAAGTACCTGAGTCACTAAGGAAAAGTCAGATCTCAGGAAAAAGAGGCCAAAGAGAGGGTAGCTCTAGGGTTGGAGATTAGTGCCTGTCAGATCCAGGGCGGTGGAGTCACTATCTACCCAGTGTTGGAGGAAACCCACCTAGGAAATAGCCCAATCTACAAACCCAAAAAATGTATTTGGCCGAAAAAGTTAGATCACGGGAAAAACCAGCAGCGGGATGGCTAGCGCTAGGGTTTGGGAGGTCAGTTTCTCAGATCTAGGGCAACCTGTCAACTTCTTGCTCAACGTTGAAGGTGATTTGGTGAGAGGATGACTTGATCTACAAGCCCACGAAGGTATTTTTCCAGAAAAATCAGAACATAGAAAAAGTCAGAAAAATGGTGGATAGTGCTAGGGTTTGGGAGGCCATTTTCTTAGATCTAGGGAAAACCAGCGACTTTCGGATTAGCGTTGAGGGTGATATGGTTAGGGGATGGCCCAATCTACAAAACTCAACAGTGGTTTGGTTCGAGATCAAGCAGTCCGTTTTTTAGTATTTTTTGGTTTTTTATTATTATGTGATTTTTTCAGTATAAAAATGAGGAAAAGCAGATGTCAATGGATTGAGATCTGGAAGAAAGGGTGTAATGCCCCAGTTTTGACCCCGTTACATTAAATGTACATGATGTATATATTGTAATGATCATAGTGCGGAGCTAAAGGCCAAGGCCCCACCATTGATCGGCAATGCTATGTTTTGGATTTGAATTTGTCACCGATGGTATATCGGGGCATGCAGCACATATTAAGTTTCAGCATCATGTAAATATGCATCTATAATAAAAATAAACACAACCAGCTACGGTCGCAGCAACCAAATCGAATGGGGCATGATTTTCTAAGGATAAGGGGGGTGAAATATTTAACCTATGGGGCCAATGGGGAAAAGCCAAATGTCTATGAGAGAACCCATCAAACTGTCAACTACCTTTCTTGTCTTTTTCCCCAATCATTTATTTCTGCCAGAATGTGGTTGAGTTAGTTAATGCATGGAAGGGGAAGAGTATGGGCAACCAAATTCGAATTGGGCAGAGACCCATTTTTGGAAAAACGTGTTCTGACTTCCCTGGTAGGAAAAATACCCAAAAACACAGGCCATTCTGCTAGGCATTCACGTTTTTCAGTTTTCTCACGTTTTTGGGAGCAGCTAGAGTTTTTCCTGTGTCTTTCATTCACGATTTTGGCTGTTGGCTTCATTCTTTCCATGGATGGGAGGTCATTTTTGT
>LPNX010313694.1:50360-104830 GCA_001517045.1 Pseudotsuga menziesii | reverse complement strand
GAACGTTGCAGCGACGTAGCTGGTTGTGGAGCAAAGCTTTCATAAGATAAGTAATCTTGTGCATTTTACCTCTGCAATTCTATATTTACTGTTAATTAAAATGAAAGGAACATGTTGAATGAATGCATGTCTGAATGCTGTTATTTTCTGCTGTATATGATGATTAAAATGCATCTGTGAATGATTAATAATTCTGGGTGCATATTTTAGTTCAAATTCGCTTAAGCATTCTGTTCTAGGCGATTTTACTTCCTGTACATGTTCATGGGCGGTTAGCCCGGTCTGTTAAAGCTAGTAGATCGCGTCCTCTATGCCGGTCGGGGGCATGGGGACGTGACAAAGGGACTAACTTGTAGATCTTACCTGGAAAACCTTGTAGATTCCTTGATGATGATGATCCCTGCTATCCCGATCAATTTGAGAAGCTTTGAGCAAGTTCTATGTCCAACGTTTTGCCCCAAGGAGTCAATGCGCCCTCTCTCCTACACAACAAACATCAACCATATCAGATTTGCTGCAACATGAGGAAAAAGCTAGATGCTACAGAAAAATAGCAAGAAGAAGTCATAGATCACAATGACACTAATGAAAATCCCTTGATAAAAAATGAAGTCAATCCAAGCGAGTTGAGGTACCCCTACAAAAACGCCTAAAAGCTGAAGTCGCCCTCCTGTAGACAAGACAAGGATTCCCAAAAAAAGATATAGATATCACAAAAATTTCCCGAATGCTAGGAAGCAAAATACTTTCCAATCATCATCTAAGAACACCAGATGCAAAGGAGATTCAAAAATTTCCACAAGAAAAGTTTTTCTATTATTTAGATCCAAGAGCCAAAGACCCTTTACAAATGAGAAGCTCTCTCCTTTAAATAGGAATGAGAGAACCAAAATCCTAACCACTTTTCAAATGAGTGGCTAAGATTAAAAGATACAAATGTTTAATCAATGGTTGAGATGAGCTCAACATACAATACATGGATCAATATAACAATATAATATAAAAGTGGACTAAATCACCCAAAGAGAGGGGACCCCACTCGACAAGAAATAACTAAAGCACATGGTGGGTCCATGGCTAACTCTCTCTGGGTGTCCCCATGGCACAATAAAAATAAAATATTTTTAAACTGTGAAAGTGTGCCTCCTTGAGGAAATCGTGAGCCTCCCAAAAGCTCCAGTAAATAATATAAAATGCCCGAAAAATAGACGTGGGCCCAATCAGGTGCTGCAACTGCCAGAGAAGGTGCGAAGGACATCACTCTCATCATCATCACTCATCCCATGCCATTTCCTTTCCTCAGTAGCCCAAATCGAATTCTTCAGTAGCCATTTAATCATTTTTTAATTTGCCTCGGGAAACGTGAACCTGCCAAAATAGCCTCCTAGGATTCCTGCATTGTCCAACTGAGCCCACCAAGCTCTCTCGGAGGGGAGTAATATGGTACAGTTAAGTGGCTGGACCCCCTATGCCCCATAGAGCGCCCTAGGAGATCCAATAAGATCATCTCCCTGGTCAGACATGACTTCCAGTGAAGCAAAACTGCACCAGAAGAGTAAAATAAGACTAATCATCTCTGTAAGTGCCCGAAACCGAAAGCCATTTAATCATTTTTTAATCTGCCTCGGGAAACGTGAACCTGCCAAAATAGCCTCCTAGGATGCCTGCATTGTCCAACTGAGCCCACCAAGCTCTCTCGGAGGGGAGTAATATGGTACAGTTAAGTGGCTGGACCCCCTATGCCCCATAGAGCGCCCTAGGAGATCCAATAAGATCATCTCCCTGGTCAGACATGACTTCCAGTGAAGCAAAACTGCACCAGAAGAGTAAAATGAGACTAATCATCTCTGTAAGTGCCTGAAACCGAAAGCCATTTAATCATTTTTTAATCTGCCTAGGGAAACGTGAACCTGCCAAAATAGCCTCCTAGGATGCCTGCATTGTCCAACTGAGCCCACCAAGCTCTCTCGGAGGGGAGTAATATGGTACAGTTAAGTGGCTAGACCCCCTATGCCCCATAGAGCGCCCTAGGAGATCCAATAAGATCATCTCCCTGGTCAGACATGACTTCCAGTGAAGCAAAACTGCACCAGAAGAGTAAAATGAGACTAATCATCT
This sequence comes from Pseudotsuga menziesii, assembly GCA_001517045.1. Classification (NCBI taxonomy): domain Eukaryota; kingdom Viridiplantae; phylum Streptophyta; class Pinopsida; order Pinales; family Pinaceae; genus Pseudotsuga; species Pseudotsuga menziesii. Next base: position 102,712 of record LPNX010313694.1, on the reverse strand, counting down.
CTGTAAGTGCCCGAAACCGAAAACAAGCTGTCTCACTAGACTCAGAGAGTCCAAATCCATCTAAGGTATATACTCATACCCATTCCAGGTCTCTGCCTGGTCATCTGCAATATCCAATAGACAAAATAATCACCTGTAATGACCAGATACAAATAATATAACTTGGGATGTCATCCATTTGCTGCAAGTGTTAAGAGGCTAGGACATGCTCTACAAATCATTCAAGTAACAATCACCTCACTGGCGGTACATCAACAAAATACATATATAGGGTTTTATTTATTATTACTCAATCTAGACTTTCAAGACTATACTCACTTAATAGTTGTAGTCAATTTGCTAGTGAAGGGTGAAGGCTAAAATTTACAAGGTTAGGACAAAGGATGACGACCAACTCAACATTGTGACACTTTGGATATGGAAAACGAATACTCACTATAACCATATGTTGGACAAACAATCAACAAAGGGGATGGCAGTGCCTCACAAATGGGTGAACTACTTCAGAGGTGCTTACTCACCTTGACAAATGCTCACAATCCAAATCAATACAAGTAAGGCCAACAATCTTTAGATAGAACTTTTAGGAACCATTGCTTTTTGGGCCTTTGATTTTCCATAGCCTTTGTCTACGTATTTTTTATATGGACTTTTATTATTTAGGCTTTCATGCATTCATGTATGTTGAAAAACACTACTTTTCATGAATGTTTATGATATGTCATTGCAATATTTTCAGAGCCAATTTCATGAGACTAGCCTTGCATTCATGTATGTTGAAAAACACTACTTTTCATGAACGGGCTTTTTATAAGATATTCATTGTATTTCCAAATACATTGTATTGATGGCAGCGCTACTTGTTTCAGGTAAGCAAACACAACCTAGGCAACTCAGAGCCGAGACACAAATAAGCAGGGAGGCTTGTCCAACAAAGGCTCTAGTGGGGAAAGGTCCTCCATGCCACAACTCGAGTAGTAAGTCGGGCTAAAACATAATTGGGAAGGTATTGGATGAGTGGAGACGATGAATAATAAAACAAACACTAGCAAACCAAAACATGGTGGGAATGACTACCTCTATTTTCCCTAAGGAGGGTAAAACCAATGAGTATAGATCAGGAACTTCCAGTTCTGAGTAGGGACATCAATACATAATATAGATACATCCAAGTCCACATATTTGTATGACCGCCAGATCATGATACAAAGTGATAACACATGTCACAAAAATGAGTATAAGAGCGGTGATAACCATAACACAAATATAATATACACTGAGTCATAAGCATGAGAATAGTTCATCTAAACCAACATATGTCCAACAAGAAAACACTGATGCAAAACTAGGCACTGCTATCTGCTCTGCACATGAATGAATGGCTACATCAGTACTCAAATCTGAGTGTCCTGAGACTCGGTCCTGGCATGGGAGAGTACTATAGTCCACTGATAAGATAATGATCCATAAAAAATGCTCATCTCAGCATCTCATCTGTAGGAGATCTGGCTGAAAAATGTACTGAATTAGAAAAATATAATATGGTATCCCGGCTACTATGTATGTGATAACATCTGGATCCAGCTAGGACAAGTGCTCTGCTGAAAAGAGTGCTTGAGAACCTCAGAATCTCTGGTCCTCATACTCTACTTCTCACATCCTCAATCAGTTCTTCCAGCTCTGCAACTGCTACCAAAATGTCATCGACTACCTGCAAAATGTCGAGAGCTATACCAAACACACAGACCAATTGTTAGAACAATATGTGGATAAATAAAGTACTGAAAATAAGCATGCATTAAACTGGAAAACCAAAAAGTAAATCTAATTTATAACCATAACTTTTTAAGAAAAGTTTGTTTTTTTTATTGTGCAAGAAAAGAAACAGAAATCAAAACTATACTAAGAGCTTCAAAGGCGAGCTTCAGGCAAAGACAAAAAGTGCAATACTAAAAGCTATACTACTGCCTAAAAGGCTTATTTCATCCTACCTACCCTACTCCAACCAATTTAGACAAGTGTTACGTAAAATCATAAATCCACTGCAACCACCTGCTGAACGAATCTATTGAGCTTTCTTTACAGTTAATGATACAACAAATCAAAGATGGCTTGTAAGTAATGTGAATGAAAATTGAAGCCATTATAACTTCTTGTTTGAAGCTCAAAGAAAGATATGGATAAAGAGAAATGAAATCATGCCAAGGATGAGATTGATTGTTGCAAACTTCTTCCACCCATAGATCGATAGGATCATAAAATTTATACAAGCTTAAATTTGATGAAAGAAAAGAGTACGATACATGATTCATCCCTTCCAGGCCATTATTGTTTCCCTCCTCTTTCTGGTTAGCACACTCAATCATACTCACATCATGATCAACGGTGAAGCAAAATAGGGACAAATTAGAGATCATTAAACCAAAAATTGAGATTAACCCCATTTGTTGTTTATAAAATGAGAAAATATGGAATTGGTCTTTATAGAGCTTTTCATTCACCCAATCAAAGAAATTAGCAAAGTTGAAAGCATTATGCACCAAGGATGAAAGGAGATAAAATTTTTTACCATTGACCATTTGGCACTTTCGAGACTCTGTACTACATGATACCAAAGAGAAGGACTTCAAAAGCTGGGATGGGAGGGTGGATTGACAAATTAAAACTTGATTTGTATCACCTAAAGGTGTTACCACCAATCTTGCATGTGATATGGGACATTTGCTAGAGAAATTGCCAAGATTAAAACTAACATCCCAAGAACTAGACTCACTATGATTAATTTACCTCAGCCAAATCACCTTGATCAAAAGTATGACGGGGAATAGTAACAACATTACAAGAATCATTCCTTGAAGGCTCTTGATGATTATTTGGACACAGATTCCAGTTTGAAAGATGTGACAAAGAAGGCTCTAGGTCAAGCTCTCTCACTAGTATATCATCATCATGTGGTTGTTCTTCTTCGGATCGTTTACTACACTTGACTAAGGATACGTGATCATTATCATGATAAGGAAATATATCAATATGTTCATTTCTAACTTCCTTATCATCCTCACAAACTTGGTCTTCAACCACAATATGACCACCTGATTGCTTCTCAACATAAATTTGATTAAATTCAACCTTTTCTTCTTCTGTAGAGACATAACCAAAGTCTGAATCCAAATTTGGATAGCTTGAATTATCGTCAATTAAGCAATGACTATGGAGTTGCTCTTCTAAAGGTGCTCTATAATGGACTCACAAATGGAAGGCTCAACTATAGATGTTTCTTGATGGTGATTTTAGGTTCCCTTCCACGGATTAAATCCAAGATTTGCTCTGTGACTGCTTCAGGTAATAATATCAGAGCATCTCGTATGATTTGATTGATATCCCTCTTAATTTCAGCGTGAGGTTTTTAAACATTATTCTCAAAGTATTTTGTAACATTCATATGGATTGCAAGCACGCTCATTTTTTGGAACATTTTAGGAGAGGAGTGATCCAATTGAGAAAGCAAATTGTCAATACACTGATTATCAACTGCCCAATCATTGCTAGATTCACACTCTAAAGAATTATCAGTGTTCCTACCCCACTCATCTATTAATAGGTCTGTGAACATGTTATATCCAGTGATGGATTACGGTGCTAAATAATCAAACCATAGTTGAACATCCCCTTGCAAGGATTCTTCTAAGGCTCGCATATAAACATCTTCGTTGTCTGCACCTCTAGATTCCATGTAATTGCACAAAATATCCAGATGACTTTCAATAGATATATCTGTATTTCCATTGAACCGAGGCATCCTCTTAGTGTAATTGTTTTGGCATAGGATGAGGTTCCCCCGGTATTTCAGAAAAGTCAAAAGGAGACTGTTTGTCTAGTTTTTTAACAGCTCTGGTTACTTGGCTATAAGGCTTTGACTGGGACTGACTCCTAGATTCATGTCGACTTACAGGTTCATTAGGGGTAGTCATGACAAAACTTGTATTACATTGATGAAGAGGATTACAAGGATCATTCACTTGATGCTGGTTTACTAGTCCACTAGGGATGGTTGGGAAATCTTTATTGCATGGGTGAGGAAATTGGTGGGTATCATAAAGATTGTGATAACTAGATTAATACCCATAATCATGCTCGATATCATCCTCATACCCGTAGTCTAATTGCCTTTCAAGTCCATCTATGCTTTTATTTAATTCCTTCATGCGTCTGATAAATATATCTGAATTCATTATGATTTATGGGATGGGTTCGCTTCTCACTGGAGTCGCGTTGTGGAGTCGCCAAGTGAACCACACAGGTAATTCACCGAAAAGAGATATATCGTAGGGAAAGGTGAGGTATGTTGAACCAAGGTAGGCCTCTACCTCCCCGGCAACGACGCCAAAATGTTATCACCAACCTTGTAGTTTCCTATGTGACGTGGATCCAGGATGGATGGTAGAGGGACCAGCAACTAAGGAGGTGGAACCAAGATTGCCTCGACTCCCAAATGAATGGTTGTCATGCCAATCGAGGCAGTCCTCGCTTTATGTTATCTTTGCCCAAGACAACAAAGGGGGAGACCTGGATCTACTCCCAACAGGAAAGAGCAAACCTAGACACCAGATCAGATCAAATGGATTTGAGGTACATAAGGTGTAAGGTAAATGGAAACCCTAGATCTATGGATGATGTCACTAGGTGAACCGAGGCTTTGGATTGTGGTTTAGGAAGTGTGAGGCTCTATCCAAAGTGGGACACAGGTGACCTATGGAGTAAATACTAGATCTAGGGTTAAGGTACTAGCAATAGGTGAAGATATCGACTGCCTTGGGAAACGTAACCAATGCAGGGAGAGCAAGGACAGGATTGGGGCTATCTAGTATCCAAGGACAGACTCGATGAAAGATATGACAATGTCAAAGTACCCGAGTCACCAGGGAAAAGTCAGCTCTCAGGAAAAAGAGGCCAAAGAGGGGGTAGCACTAGGGTTGGAGATCAGTGCCTGTTAGATCCAGGGCAGTGGAGTCACTATCTCCCCAGTGTTGGAGGAAACTCACCTGGGAAATAGCCCAATCTACAAACCCAAAAAAGGTATTTGGCTGGAAAAGTCAGATCATAGGAAAATCCAGCAGCAGGATGGCTAGCGCTAGGGTTTGGGAGGTCAGTTTCTTAGATCTAGGGCAACGTATCAACTTCTAGCTCAACGTTGAAGGTGATTTGGTGAGAGGATGACCCGATCTACAAACCCATGAAGGTATTTTGCCGGGAAAATCAGAACACAGAAAAAATTAGAAAAATGGTGGATAGCGCTAGGGTTTTGGAGGTCATTTTCTCAGATCTAGGGCAAACCAGCCACTTTCAAATCAGCGTCGAGGGTGAGATGGTTAGGGGATGACCCGATCTACAAAACCCAGCAGTGGTTTGGCTCGAGATCAAGCGGTCCATTTTTTAGTATTTTTTGGTTTTTTTATTATTATGGGATTTTTCAGTATAAAAATGAGGAAAAGGAGATGTCAATGGATTGAGATCTGGAAGAAAGGGAATAACATGTAGATCTTACCTGGAAAACCTTGTAGATGTTGTTGTTCGCCGAATGCACACCAGCAACATAAATCTAATGAAAGTTGTCTCCTCAGTTGAGAAAATGGGAGAGGTGTGGCCTTGGGAGCAAGCACATAGCTAGGTTCTGTCACCTACTCCTAGCTCTTCCATTTAGGATAACTCCTAACAAAGCCAAGGGGGTTAGTCCCTAACAAAGAGTTTCTATGGCTCAATGTATTTTAAGTGTTTTTGGTGTATGGTGATGCGGATGGGTGTTGTTTAGGAGTTTATTATGGTTAAAAGATCACAGATTTAAAATTTAAATAGCTCAAAGGTATACTTGCAATAATTCAAGGACAACACAACTGATTGATTTAAGCAAAGGCACACATAATGAAATAAAATATGCACTTCAGATATATAAATGAAATGAGCACAAGACCAGTGCCATATCTGATGAGTAACGGAGCCAAGATTGTAGTGCTTGGGATGCAAAGATACAGGCATTCAGTATGTTTGTGAGATCATTTTGCAAGTGTTCTTTGTAAATTTTATAAAGTTTTAGTGATCTTGATTATTATGGCTAAGAACACAAGGTATCAACCGAAAGATATACCTTTAGTGGCTCCTCTCAATGACATGTTGAACTGTCCAGTATTCCACGCTAGGTGTCCAAGGAACTTAACAAACCTGATTGAACTCTGAGACAACGGTTTGTTCTAGCGTCACTAGCAAGAATTTGCCAACTACTTCAGTGTGTATCGACAACGCCGGTTCGTTGGTTATGGGGTTGAAAGTTTTATTAATGTTTTCACTTGTCTGATTAACAAATCCAACCATCGTTTTGAGTACGAATCCAACTTTTTAGGGTCGACAGAGCATACTTGGTGCCGGAAAGCAACGAAGTAAATTTTAGAATGGGGGGTGTGAGTTGCAAATTTTAAGTTTAGAGCACATAGTTAAAATCTCTGACAAAGAGTGCTCTTGACTTTGTCTCATGACCAAAGTTCAAGAGACTTTAACTATTCTATATGCCTAATGCAAGGAAAATGCAAATCTAACTATGCTCTCTGACAGAGAGTGCTCTTGACTTGGGTTATGGCAAGTTCAAGAGACTTTGGTTTTGACTTTTTAAAATTTGGACTTTAGTGCGAAAATGTCCAAACTAAGCATTAAAATGCTATTCTGAAGCTCTTTTACCCAAATACTGCATTATGGGTGCTTTGCCTGCCCAACTGATGGTGAAAGTGGCCCCTGGGGTAAAGATGCTGCTCCGGGATTGTAAAAGACCTTAGTCGCACTTAAAAGACGAGTACTCTACCATTGAGTTAGCAACCCATATTGCAAATAGATATTGAGGATATATACGATCAAAGTGGAATGCGAGGTTACTCAACATGAACCAGTAAATAGAATATTACCGATCGTTGTTGTTAAATGACGAAAGGGAGGGATCAAAAACCTATGTGAATGACCAAATAATTAACTTGTCAATTAATATATGGACATGTATAATTTCGATCCACCATTCCAAAATAAAGTATTCTAGGTTATGAATAAATAATTTGTTGACAGAATTATCATGATTGGATAGAATCACTGATAAATGATAAACCTAAGATATCTATTTCTATTGTGAATGGACGAATTATATCGACATAATACACTATTGTCAATCCAGAATAAGAGATAAATGAATTGTTGGATTGGCATTGTATTAGGACGAGATGTTAGACGCATTGAGAGAAAATCCTACACTTATTTGTAACAGCCTCGATAGAACGATTCAAATATTCATCATCTTTGTATGGAATCACGTGGAAGTTCGAGAGTATATAAGAAAATAAGAATAAATAAAGTTACATTAATAAATGGAGTTTGATCATGTATTCGCTATTGAGAGTCTTTTCTAAGGAGTTTGATCATGTACTCGCTATTGGGAGTCTTTTCTAAACCGAATTTTTCCCGAGATATTGCCGATTTTTTCCCGATTTATCTCGAGATTTAAAAAATTGAAAAAAATAAATATTTTTTTATTTTGTAAATTTGTCGATTTATTGCCGATGTTTGTTGATGTGCTGCCAAGATATTCCAAAATGATGTTTCCTAGACCTTAACGATTTTTTCGACGCATCGATGTTTGCAACATTGGAAAAGACTGAAAGAACCTGGGTTGATAGTGGCTCATTCTTCTAAAGTGCCCTTAGGGTTTCACATTTATAGTTGAGATTTTTACAGCATACGTGAGAACATGGGAGATAACCATGACTATGGGACTTGCATATAAAACACAAGTAATATGATTTGATCAATATCATGTCTTACTTAAAGGCAATTAGCCTAAACATTATAGAACTAGAAATTAACTATAGATCTCCATAAAATTTTCGTTGAAATCGAATATTGAATCCCTAACATCTTTACATGGTTTTAATGGCATATTCTTTATTCTTTACTTTATTTTGAGAATTTTTTTGACTCTAATGCATAAAAAATATACTTTAAAGCAAAACACTACCATGAGATGTGTTTTTTCAGACTTACCGAATAACGCTCCTGGCCAGATAATAGAACTCGATGTAGAGTAGATCTATGACACAATCAATGCCCATTGTATAATATGTCAAGATGTTTATAAAGGAAAAGTTATAATAGAACTTCCAACTTTAGAAAAAAAAAGTTTCAAGAAAATCAAAATTCATGAACACATACACAAAATCTGTTTAGCAAGCAAAAAGAAATATTGATGCAAAGAACAACACAACTGCTTTCTAAGGACTTGCTCGGTGGTATTCAGTCGACCAATCCATAAAATAACTCTTAAAGCCATAATTAGAATCTAATTGTCCATATTCTTTAACGTACTTCATTTTGTTAATGATGTCAACTCACAAGAAAATAGGCAATAACATGCTTATGATATTTAGCATTCCTATAAATGGAAATATTTCCTTGAAGTTTTTTATGGAGTAAATAACTGGATTTTCTCTATAACGCTCTCCAATTGTAGTACAATGAAGGATTTGACCTATTCTTGTAAGTTGGCTTCATTTCCTCCTTTTCTGATATTTGGTTGTGCTAACAGTACTTGGTGAAATTGTGTTAGCTGTTAGTGCTATTCATAAACACGTTTTCCTCCTAAGATGTCTAGTATTGGTGCTGCAACTATCATGGGCAATGCTAGATTATGCTATATAGTTAGCATTATACATGGTATACTCTGTAGCATTGATGTTAGAATCACTTTGCTTTTAATAGTTTGGTAGTATGTATCTACCTTACCTTAGCCACGCTACTGTTCTAAAACAAGAATATATACATTATCAACTTAATTTGATCTCAAAATACAATATTTTTTCCATGTATAATTTTATAAATCAAAATTTACCGCTGTGACGCATGTATAATTTTATAATTCAAAATCCAAATCTTTGATCCAACTACTACCCTTTCGAGAATGGTGGCATGTAATTGTCCTTCCAGAGTTTTAATGATCAAAACTCTCAAAATGTAAAAGATGCTAATGAATGCAAGTGAATAGTCATCCTCATATGAAAAGAAAAAGTGTTTAGCAACTTGCCACTACACCTATTGTAACTAACATGAATAACCTAATTAATCATAGTTAGCAAGAGTCACAAGTCATGACTATTCATCATGACCTTTCCCACACCGCTATATATATTACACACATGTAATATAATCATCGCATTCAAAACAATCTTATCTTCTGACATAATATTTATGAGTCTTGGTACTCTTTTTCAAGGATGCATCGGTTAATTAGGCCATTGTGGTAATCATCTTTATAAAAATTGAAGTTGCTGTGATCAATTAGGACATTTAACAACTAGTTTAAAACTAATTGGGGTATTTTTCATGTTGTATGAGGCCTATATGTGATTTTCATCACAAATATCAAGCTTGCGGGGTGAATCATTTGATAGATTGGGGTACATGTGAGCATTTTCGTGGATATGTTTTTCTCTATTAATTGATTTGATGCTGTGGTTTTTCCTAGTAATGGTGGGATGGGATCTCTTCATGGTATTCTGATGGAAAAGATGGCATGTTCATAATAGGTGATATCTTGACGATGTAGTGTTCTACCCTTCTTCCTATTGTCAGCATGTTTGGAGTATTTTGGCTTAGCAATTAATACTTAATGCATTTCATGGAGTGGGAACCCATCAACTTAGGGTCTCCCTATTACATCATATTACTACATTGTGATTTTGGTCATATCACTTGTGAAAATTTTCCACAAGTGTTGAGCAAGTGGGATTTCATGGTTAGACAATTGGATGGGAAGGTGGTGCACTTGTCTCCTTGCTTGGAGATATTGCTTCTGATTGTTGAGAGGTGGCCATGGTGGTTGGTTGGGAGGTATGGTGTGATATGTTTTCATGGTGATTATTGGTGAAGTATCATGTGCCTAACAATACTCATAAGATGATGCACTCCCTCTAATTGATGATTAAAAAGATACTTGACTATGGTAATAAGGAAATTAATTATATACTTAAATATAATGGAATGGAAACCCATCAAATTAGGCTCTCCCTAAGTTTTGAAGTGCTAATAATTGTACTTTTGAAGTAATGGATTAATTAAAGTGTCTTACCTTGGGTTTTCTAATGTTTTAGTGTGATTAATTAAAGTCGACAAACAAATAAAACTAATTACCCTAATTAACCAAAGTACCTAAGGTTTGCACTTAGGATTACTTAAAAAATCACTTAAAGTGGGGCACTAAGCACAATTGAATAATATTTCATGAAGATTAACATGGAGGGGCTTCTAGATGGAACACCCTAGGGGGTATGAAGATGTCTCACACCTGGGACACTTTATCATGATGAAACTATAGCCTAAGTTGGACTTTAATGGAGAAATTTGATCCACTCACACATGTTACACTTTTGGAGGGGTGTCCTAACTTTGGGAGCAATTATCTTTTAATAAATTGCCCCAAATTTTGCTATCTCAACAACATTAAATGCATACTGGGCATGGGATTTTTGAAAAGTGGTTATAATAAAAAATATAATAAACATTCAGGAAGTTGGCAGTTTCAAAACTGTCGCCCTGAAACCCTCATCAAATTTTGACCATTCGATTTGAGAAATGTCCCATCTTGGATGCTTGAGCACTTTGATGATTTTGAGAAAGTATTATTAATAAAATTGTAATAGCATGAACTAGCATGTATGATTAAATCCCCAAAGAACAAGGCTAACCTATTACAACCTAGAGGTGTTACAGACTATCACCTCGATAACTACCTACTTACACTTTAGGTTGGCTCCGTTGCCGCCTCTTATGCACCTTGGGGTTAATGAAGTAGAAATATTTAAGCTGCTTGGTGCATCCTTGGGGGAAAGTCTCAAGTCAGGCGTTGTCACCTCATCCTGACTCCTTCGTTTAGGAAAACTCCTAACGAAGCCAAGGGGGGTAGTCCCTAAGAAAGAGTTTCTAAGGCTCTTAAGTTTTTTTTATTTAGTTGTTAAGGATGGGAGTGATTGTTTTTAGGAATTTAGAAGATTTAGGATGATATAAATATCAAAACAAGAAACTATAATATTTGTGTTCAAATCAACAACAGAAACAAAGATATGGAATTTACAATATAAACTGACTCAAAAAAAGAATGATATTGTAAGTTTTAACCAAATCCAAATGGGGTCACGTGATCCAACTAGCAGTTGGCATGTTGTTGAACTTCGACAAAGTCTAGCACTTCGACTGCTTTGACTACTCTGACTACCTCGACAAGTTTAATCTTCGACATACAACATCTTGACGTGCCTTGTTGGCACCGACGACTGTCGAACATCCACAAAATATCTCTGTCTTCTAGTCATCTGCGACGTTTGAACTTCTGAACCGTTATAACTTCTTGTAACTGAACGCAACAGGTAGTAACCCAAGTGTCTCAACATCCTATATAAACATGTGCATTATTGTAACAATCAACCAACTTTCATAGAGAAGAAATAATAATAGAAATTGGTTCGAATTCTTGCATATTGTCTGTGCGCATACTTTCTGTCGACATAGTGTATTTCCTGCTTTGCGTGTTCTTTTTCTATGCTTCCGTTATAATAGTGCTCGACTCATTCAATCGACTGTTGTCCCCAGCGTGCACTTGGGCACAACCTGGATCATTGGTATTAGAGCTTGATCTTGTTCAAAGCTTAAGTTATGTTATCACCCGCCTTGTAGTTGCATGCTTGAGGTGGATCCAAAATGGATGGTAGAGGGGCAAGCAACTAAGGGGTGGAACCATGACTGCCTAGACTCCCAAATGGATGGTTGTCACGCCAATCAAGCCAACCTTCACTTTAGATTATCCTAGTCTAGGACAACAATGGGGGAGACCCGGATCTGCTCCCGACAGAAGAGATCAAACCTAGACACCAGAAGAAGATCAGATGGGGCTTCAGGGTACTTAAGGTGTAAGGTGAATGGGAACCCTAGCTCTAGGGTTTAGGTACTAGCAACTGTCTTGGGACACGTAACTATAACAGGGAAAGCATGAACAAAGTTGGGACTATCCAGTATCTAGAAATTAGACTCAGTAAAAAGTGTTTGAGCTATCAGTGAATGTTGGTAGATGGCAAAGGTTAAGACCCTAAGGGCAGCGCTAGCTTGGAGATCAGTGCTTTGTATGCATTGGGCAATGGAGTCAGCAGTAAGACAACGTTTCAGGAAACTCACTTGGGAAACACCTTGATCTACGAACCCAGAAAGCAATTGGTCTGGAAAAGCCAAGGTACAGGAAAACCTGCTCAGTAGATGGCTAGCGCTAGGGCCTAGGAAGACAAATCTGAAGTTTTAGGGGGTACCGAAAGGCTGATGGCTCAACGTTGAGGATGAGAAGAGATCAAGGAGACCTGATCTACAAGCCCAAATCAAGAAAACAGCAGAAAAATCAGATCTAGAAAAGTGAAAATATGATGATGGGGCTAGGAGACTGAAAACTGATTTTTCCAGATCTAGGGCAACCCAGGAGGAATCAGCTCAGCGTTGAGGGTGTTCTGGGATGCTTGGGACCCGATCTATTAGCCTATCATGTCAGATTTTAGAAAAACCTACTTCCGAAAAAGGCCAATTTTCAGTGAGGACGCTAGGGCAGTTTCAGTCTATTTTTCAGATCTCGGTCAAACTGTTGAGCCTCTTGATAGCGTTGGGGTTGATTTGGACTGCCCAAGACCCGATCTATCCATCTGTGAAGTCAGAAATAAAAAAAACTCAAAACCCTAGCAGGTCAATTTTTTCAGTGGGGGGTTATGCAGTTTTCTGCTAAAAAATCAAATCTAGGTCAATCTAAGAGGAATTTGACCAGAGCTCCAGTTGATTTAGTTAGGGGGAGGCCCGATTTATGAAACCCAGAAATGGTTTGGCAAAATATTGGACGGTTCCCTGATTATTTGATTTTTTAGGTTTTTATGGTTTATGAGTTTTTCAGAAAAACAGTTAAATTTCAGCAAGGTACAATGGAATAAGATCAGAAAAGAATAAATTACCTGTGGATCTTACCTAGATAAGCTTGTAGAAGTCTGTAACAGTGACGATCCTAGCTATCTCGATCAATCCTGGAAGATCCCCATGATTTCTATGACATATGCAAGCTCCAAACCATCAAAGCGCCCCCTACCCTGCATGACCAAACGTCAACCATGTCAGATTTGCACATACAAAATAAAGAAACTGAATGCTACAAGATAGTAAAATGGAGCAATCATAGATCGCAATGAAACTAATGAAAACCCCCTGATCCAAGAAGAAGAGAACCGAGCAAGTTGAGGTCCCCCTACAAAAACGTTCCAGCCAAAACGCTCTCCTATAGACAAAACAATGATAGCCATGAAAAAAATAGATCTCACGAGAATTTCCACGATGCTAGTAAGCTGAAGACAAGCTAATCACCATTTGAGCACATCAGATGCAAAGCAAATCCAGAAAAATTTCCACAGAAAGTCTTTCTATTATTCAGATCCAAGAGCCAAAGACCCCTTACAAATGAGAAGCTCTCTCCTTTAAATAGAAATGAGAGAACCTCAATCATAACCAAATCCTAACCACTTTCAAAATGAGTGGCTAAGATTAAAAGATGAAATGTTCTAATCAATGGTTTGAGATGAGGTCAACATACAATACATGGATCAATATAACCATAATTTATCAAAGTGGACCAACCCACCCAAAAAAGGTAACCCACTCAATAAGAAATAAATGAAGCACATGGTGGGTCCAAGGAGTGTTTGACTAACTCCCTTTGGGTGTCCCCATGGCACAATAAATAATATAACAATTTAATTCTTTGACTTTTGTGCCTCCTTGAGGAAATCGTGAGCCTCCAAAAAGAGCTCTTGAAAATAATAAAAAATGCCCAGAAAATAGGTGTGGGCCTAATCAGGAGCTGCGACTGTTGGAGAAAGTGTGGAGGACATCACTCTCATCATCATGACTCATCCCATGTCATTTCCTTGCCTCAGTAGCCCAAATCAATTTCTTCAATAGCCATTTAATCATTTTTTAATCTGCCTCGAGAAACGTTAACCTGCTAAAACAGCCTCCTAGGGTACCTGCGTTGCCAAACTGAGCCCACCAAGCTCTCTGGGATGGGGGTACTATGGTACAAACAAGTGGCTGCACCCCCCTATGCCCCTACAACGCCCTAGGAGATCCAACTGAAACATCTCCTTGCTCAAAAATATCAATCTGTGAAGAAAAATTGCATCAGAAAGGCAGAGTGAGCCTGATCACATCTGTAAGTGCTTAGAACTGGAAATAAACTGTCTCATTGGACTCAGAGAGTCCCATTCCATCTAAGGTGTATACTCATACCCCTCGTAGGTCTCTATCTGATCATCAATCATACCGAATAAACAATATAACCATTTATGAATAATCAAACACCAATAATAAGTCAGAATACATCCATTTGATGCAATTGTTAAAAGGTTAAACCATGCTCTACAACTGATTCAAGTAACAAAATCAACAAGTAGCATTCATTTCACTGGCGGTACATCAACCAATACATACATAAGGCTTTATTTATTATTACTCAAACTTAGATTTTCAAGACTATACTCATTTCATAGTTGTAGTCATTTTGCTAGTGAAGGGTTAAGGGTGGAAATGACAAGGCTAAGGAAAATGATGACTTCCTACTCAAAATCATGACATTTTGGACAAGGAAAGGGAACACTCACTATAACCAATGCTGGACAAACAACACAAGGAATGGCAGTGCCTCACAGATGGATGAGTTGTTTAGAGAGTGGTTATTCAACTTAGGCATCATGTCTACATCAATCTTGATCCAAGTTCATTAGGACCACATTTTATTCTATGGCCTTTTTGGCCTATATGACCCTTTTGGGACTTCACCAGTGCTTAAAAGCACAGCTAATCGCAGCTTTCATCCAGGACATATTTATTTTTAATAAGGTCAGCAATTTTTTGATATAGCATATTTTTAACCATTGCTTTTTAGACCTTTTCTTATACTCTTCAAGGAGTATTTTAGCACTTCATCGCTCTTTCCCTTTTTACATATGTTAAGAAACACAGTTTTACATTTTCATTTTCCATGGGCGCATATTCAATATTTCAATACAAGTAGTACATGAGCTTTCAGTTTTAGCCAACAACATCTCAAGTGACTAGGGGGAATTCTGCACAGTGCCAAACATTGGGACAACCGATTAAAATGATTTAGGCATACTATCCAACTTACCAAAGGCAAGCTTTGTCACCAACTCAAAGCCGAGACACAATATAAACAAGGAAGCTTGTCCCTCAAAAGTTCTAGCGGGGAAAGAGGTCCTCCATGCCATAAGTCAAGAAGTCAGTCGAGTTGAAAACTAAACTGGAAGGTAATGGATGGGTGAAGACAATGAATGATGGAGCCAACACTGGCAAGCCAAAACAATGGTGGGAATGACTACCTCTATTCTCCCTAAGGAGGGTAAAACCAATGAATATAGATCAAGAACTTCAAAGTCAGAGTAAGGACATCAATACATAGTACAAGATACAACCAAGTCCATATAATTATGACCGCCAGATCATGATACCACAAGTTAATACATGTCACAAAAGTCAGTATAAGAGAAATAATAACCATAACACAATATAAAATGCTAAGTCATAATCATGCAATATAATCCATCTAAGACACCATCTGTCCAACGAGAAAGAACTAACATAAAACTGGGCATCAATAACTGCTCTGAAAATGACATAAATGGCTACATCGGTCCTCAAATCTGAGTGTCCTCAGACTCAATCCTGACATGGGAGAGTACAATAGTCCACTAATATAATCATGATCCATGAAAAATGCTCATCTCAGCATCTCATATGTAAGAGATCTGGCTGAAAAATGTACTGTGTCTGAAAAATAGAATATGGTAGCCTGGATACTATATATGTGATAACATCTGGCTGCAGCTGGGACAAGTGCTCTGCCGAAAAGAGCGCTTGAGAACCTCAGAATCTCTGGTACTTGTACTCTTCTTCTCGCATCCTCGATCAATCCATCCAGTGTTGCAACTGCTACCAAGAATGTACCTGACTAGTTGCAGCATGTCCAGAGCTATACCAAACTCACAGACCGGTCGTCAGAACAATAATGTGGATAATATAAAAAATACTGAAAGTAAAGATGCATGAAACTGAAAAGCAGCAAATAAATCTAATATATAACCATAACTTTCAGTAAAAGTTTGATTTTTATTGTGAAGGATAACAAAAATCAACACTATACTAAGAGCTTCAAAAGTGAGCTTCAGATAACTAAGCAAAACCCTATACTACTGCTGAGAAAGGCTTATTCAGTCCTACCTACCCTACTCTAACCAATTTAGACAAGTGTTAGGTAAAATCATAAATCCAATGCAACCACTTGCTGAACAAATCTATTGAGCTTTCTTTACAGTTAATGATACAACAAGTCAAAGATGGCTCGTGAGCAATGTAAATGAAAATTGAAGCCATTATAACTTGTTTGAAAATTACAGAAAGACATGGATGAAGAGAAATGAAATCATGCCAGGGATAAGATTGATTGTTGTAGACTTCTTCCATCCATAGATCGATAGGATCATAAAATTTATGCAAGTTTAAATTTGATGAAAGAAAAGAATACGATACATTATTCATCCCTCCTAGGCCATCATTTTTTACCTCATCTTTTTGGTCAGCATACTCAATCATTCTCACATTATGATCAATGATGAAACAAAATAGGGACAAATTAGAAATCTTTAAACCAAAAATTGAGATTAACCCCATTTGTTGTTTATAAAATGAAAAAATATGGAATTGATCTTTATAGAGCTTTTCATTCACCCAATCAAAGAAATTAGCAAAGTTGAAAACATTATGCACCAAGGATGAAAGGAGATAAAATGCTTCACCATTGACCAGTTGGCACTTTCTAGAATCTATATCGCATGACACCATAGAGGACTTCAAAAGCTGGGATGGGAGGGTGGATTGACAAATTGAGACTTGAGTTGTATCACCTAAAGAGGTTAACACTAATCTTCCATGTGATATGGGACATTTGCTAGAGAAATTGGCAAGATTAAAACTAAAATCCCAAGAACTAGACTCACTATGATTAATCTCCTCAACCAGATCACCTTGATAAAAAATATGACGGGGAATAGCAACAACATTACAAAAATCATTCTTTGGAGGCTCTTGATGATTATTGGGACACAGATTCCAGTTCGAAAGACGTGACAAAGAAGGTTCTAGGTCAATCTCGCTTACTAGGATATCATCATCATGTGGTTGCTCTTCTTGAGACTGTTCATTACATTCAACTGAGGATAAATGATCATCATCATTCATTTGACAAGGAAAAACATCACCATGTTCATTTCTATCCTCACAAACTTGGTCTTCAACTACAATATGACCACATGATTGCTCTTCAATGAAAGTTTTATTAATTTCAACCTTTTCTTCTTCTGCAAAGATATGATCAAGTCTGAATCCAGATTCGGATAGGTTGGATACTGACTCAAATTATCATCAATTCGGCAATGACTATGGAGTTGTTCTTTTAAAGGCTCTTTAATGACCTCACCAATGGAAGGCTCAACTATAGATGTTTCTTGATGGTGTATGTTAGGTTCCCTTCCACGGATCAGATCCAGGATTTGCTCTGTGACTGCTTCAGGTAATAATAACAAAGTATCTTGTATGATTTGATTGATATCCCTCTTAATTTCATCATGAGGTTTTGAAACATTATTCTCGAAGTACTCAGTAACATTCTTATGGATTGCAGGCATGCTCATAATTTGGAACATATCAGGAGAGGAATGGTCCAATCGAGAAAGCACTTCGCCAATATACTGATTATAATCATTGCTAGATTCACACTCTAAAGAATCATCAGTGTTCCTAATCCAACTATTAATTAAGAAATCTGTGAACATGTCATACCCAGTGATGGATCCTGGTGTTAAATGATCAAACCATAGTTGAACATCCCCTTGCAAGGATTCTCCTAAGGCTCGCATATAAACATCTTCATCGTCTGCACCTCTAGATTCCATGTAATCCCAGAGAATGTCTAGATGATTTTCAATAGATATATCTTTATTTCCATTGAACCGGGGCATCCTCCTAGTGTAATCATTTGGCATAGAATGAGGTGCTCCCGGTATTTCAGAAAAATCAAAAGGAGACATTTTATCTTGCTTTTTAACAACTTTGGTTACTTGGCTATAAGGCTTTGACTGGGAATGACTTCTAGGTTCATGTTGACTTACAAGTCCATTCGAGATGGTCAGGATATCTTTATTGCATGGGTGAGGACGTTGGTGGGTATCATAAAGATTGTGATAACTAGATTCATACCCATAATCATGCTCGAGATCATCCTCATACCCGTATTCTGACCTCCATCTATTCCTTTCATTTATTTGTCTGTTAGTTTCAATCATGTTCTTGGTTACTTCCTTCAAGTGCTTCAAAAATACATCCGAATTCATTATGATTTATGGTATGCTCTAAGAATTTAAGATTAATATGTTGGGCACGATCCTCAGTGGAGTCGCGGGGTGGAGTCACCAGGTGAACCACACAAGTAATTCACCGAAAAAGATATGTCGTAGGGAAAGGTGAGGTATGCTGAACCAAGGTAGGCCTCTACCTCCCCGGCAACGGCGCCAAAATGTTATCACCCGCCTTGTAGTTGCCTGCTTGAGGTGGATCCAAAATGGATGGTAGAGGGGCAAGCAACTATGGGGTGGAACCACAACTGCCTAGACTCCCAAATGGATGGTTGTCACACCAATCAAGGCAGCCTTCACTTTAGGTTATCCTAGTCCAAGACAACAATGGGGGAGACCCAGATCTGCTCCCGACAGGAGAGATCAAACCTAGACACCAAAAGAAGATCAGATGGGGCTTAAAGGTACTTAAGGTGTAAGGTGAATGGGAACCCTAGCTCTAGGGTTTATGTACTAGCAACTGTCTTGGGACACGTAACTATAACAGGGCAAGCACGAACAAAGTTGGGACTATCCAGTACCTAGAAATCAGACTCAGTAAAAGGTGTTTGAGCCATCAGTTACGTTTCCCAAGGAAACTGTTATCTTCATCAGTTGCTAGTACCTCAACCCCAGATCTTGTTTCAACTCCACAAGTCACTTTGGTTCCACTTTGGATCTGACTTAACACTTCTAAAACCCTAATCCAAAGCCTTGGCACTCCTAGTAACATCTCTCATAGATCTAGGGTCTTCAATTACCTTACACCTTATGTACCTCAAGCCTACTTGATCTAATATGGTGTCTAGGTCTGATCTCTCCTATCGGAAGTAGATCTGGGTCTCCCCCTTTGTTGTCTTGGACTTAGATAACATAAAGCGAAGACTACCTTGATTGGCATGACAACCATCCATCTGGGAGTCTAGGCAGTCTTGGTTCCACCTCCTTAGTTGCTTGCCCCTCTACCATCCATCCTGGATCCATCATTCATAAGCAACTACAAGGTTGGTGATAACATTTTGGCGTCATTGCCGGGGAGGTAGAGGCCTACCTTGGTTCAATATACCTCACATTTCCCTACGACATATCTTTTATTGGTGAATTACTTGTGTGATTCACCTGGCAACTCCACCCTGCGACTCCATTGAGGACCATACCCAACGTATTAATCTTAAGTTCCTAGAACATCCCATAAATCACTATGAACTTGAATTTATTTGTCCAATTTTTCAATGAAATCAAGGAAAATCCAACCAGGCTTAAAAGTCAATTTCTATCTCGTCTAGACTTCTCTGAAATCTATGAAGCACCTCATCCTATGTCAAAAAGATACATTAAAGGGTTGCCTCGTTTCTTTACAAATTTAACCAAATCAATTGAAAGCCACTTGGATGCTTGTTGGTGTTATATGGAATCCATGGGCGCAGAACATGAAGATGTCTATATGCGAGCCCTTTGTGAATCCTTAGGAGGTAATGTCGATTATTGGTTATACATGTTAGCACTAGGATCCATCAATAGATACGACATGTTTACCGATTTATTAAGAAAAGAATGGGGTACAAGCATTGATGAATCCATACATCCAAATAATGATTGTGTTGTTGAGAATCAATCTGATGAAGATGATCAGGATAACCATAATGAGATAATTGACGATTTTCCTCATCAAACTGATTCCTCCTCTCCCGATCCAATAGTGGACATACCTTTTGTTGAATTATTGTAACTTCAAAGAATATTCTAAATATATTTTTGTGGTCACCGATGCTCCTATTGGGAGAATCACTTGTATTTCTTTGTACCCCGATGTTCCTAATCGAGAGAATTAATAAGAGTCATGAGGAAGTCCTCTCCGTTGTAAGTCGGGTCATTAGTACCCTAGTTGTGGTTACTCGAGCCTACATAACTGAATTAGGATTACTCAAGTCTACATAACTAAGTCTAATATTAAGTGAATGGAAGAATATAAATAGGGGTGAGGTGCTTCTCATTTGAACACACTCACACTCACTTGTGTAGCGCATAAGAGAGAGAGAAAGAGCTGTAGCTGGAGAAGGAGGAGGATCAGTCTTTTGGTTTTTACCTTTTATCTTTTTGGGGCTTTTATATTGAGGAAGCTTTTGCTGGGTTTTTCCCTTTAGGCTTTACCCAGGATAAATCTGTGTTGTTCTTGTGATATTGTTTCTTTCAGTGATCCTTTCTATATGTTTTTGTTATGAAATTGAAATTAAATGCTGATAATCTAGCTTAGCATATGGAATTTTAACATGGTATCAGAGCTACCCTAAACAGGCAGCTTTCATAAGGTGAAAAAGCTCTCTCTCTCCCCAAAAGAAATTACGGTTTCAGGAAAAAAATTTATTTTCGGAAAACTGCTAGCATAGAAAGTTGTGCCCTCCCAGATCGCATCTATTGAGCCTGGAATCGAAGTTTTTGGGTGAGTGAGTCTCCGGGAAATTCAAACCCTAGTTTGACAGCTGTACCAGAAAACTACAGAACCAGAAAACAACTGGAAGCTGTAGAGCTGAATCTCGCAAGTCTGATTTGGAAGGTGGAGACTTGAGATGTCCAAAAATCAAGCACACCAGTCAACTCGTCTCAGTCAAGCGCATCTCCTGGTAAGTTCAGTTTCTCATTCCGCAAAATTTCAATTTTTTTGTGATATTTTGACGAGATGGACCCAAGCACTAAGCTTGAGGACAAGCTAGAAGGCATAGAGAATTTCCAAGCATGGAAATACAGGATTGTTCTCTTTCTCCAAGAGAATGATCTTGATAAGTATATCAAAAAGGAAGTTACAGAACTTGAAGAAGCTGAAGCTAAGGAGAAGCACAAGAAGGATATGATTAGGGCACAAAAGATTATTGCTGACTCTATCAAGGATCACTTGATCCCTCAAGCATCATCCAAGAAGACTCCAAAAGAAATGTATGATGCCCCATCCAGAATGTATGAGGGTAGAAACATCAACAGAAAGATGAATCTAAGAGCTCAACTGAACAGTACCAAGATGAGTCATGGAGAATCCATCCAGGACTACTTCCCAAGGGTTTCTCAGATCAAAGAACAACTAGAAGCCATTGGAGACAAACTTGATGAAGATGAGATGGTTATGACTGCTCTCAATGGTCTCACTAGACCCTGGGAGTCATTCATCTAGATGATATGTGCCAGGAAGGAAAGCATGAAGTTTGATGTTGTATGGGAAGACTGCATTCAAGAGGAGACTAGAGTGGCAAATAGAGAAGCCCCACTAAAGGAGGATGATCAAGCCCTAAACACTCATACCGAGAGAAGAAGAATTCAACCCAACTTCAAGAAGGGAAACCACAAGGAGCATCAACCTCCTAAAAGGTTCCAAAGATCAAGAGAAAGTTTATCAAATAAGGACTACTCTGGCTTTCAATGTTTCCATTGTGATAAGATAGGACACATTGCCAGAAATTGTCCTATGAAGAAACAAGAATATAAGAAGAGGATCAACAACAACAAAAGACATCATGCTCATCTAGCTGAAGATGAGGATGAAGAAGAAGAAGAGGAAGGACCTCCAAGAAAGAAAGCAAGAGAAGAAGATGCAAAAGAGTATGTACTATGCTCTGCACCCTCTGGGTCTGTAACAGCTAGAGAAGACACTTGGCTTATTGATAGTGGTGCTTCAAATCACATGACGGGACAAAAGAAAACTCTGTCCAAACTTGAAGAAAAGAACTCTTCTCAGAAAGTATCCCTAGGAGATGACTATCAATATCCGATCAAAGGAGTTGGTGAAGCAAGCTACAAGCTTGATTCAGGAAATCCCCTAAAGATGAAAGAAGTATTATACGTACCTGGTCTAAAGAAGAATCTACTTTCTATCTCAGCTTTAGATAAGAAAGGATTCAGAGTTGCATTCATAGATGGCCAAGTACTCATGTGGCCAAAAGGGAAGAATATTGAAGATGCAGTTATCATTGGTGAAGAAGAAGGAGGCCTGTATAAACTCAAGGGACATTCAAAAATAGCCCTTGTTCATGAGTCCACTGATCCTAGTGAACTATGGCATAGAAGGCTTGCTCACATAAATTACAAAGCCCTATTGCATTTGAACAAAGTAGTGACGGGATTAACAGACATGAAGATCAAACATGAAGGCATTTGCAAAGGATGTGCGAAAGGAAAGAACACCAAGAATCCATTTCCAAAGAGCGAAACAAAAGCAAAAGGTACGATAGAATTGATTCATTCAAATGTGTGTGGTTCAACTTCAAATGTGTGTGGTATGAGAGAAGAATAATTCAACCCAACTTCAAGAAGTATTTCATGAAAGAGAAAGCCTGCTTGGGAAAGAGAAATTATACATGAAGCAGAAAGATATGGAGCTCCTGAAGGCTCCACAAGGATAAGCAAGAAGCCCAAGCCATTTTCTAGCTATGTGGCTTTGATGTGTGATCTGGTGGATCAAGAACCTACAAATTACGAAGAAGCGGTACAGAAGAAAGAATGGGTAGAAGCAATGACTAAAGAATACCAGTCAATAATGAAGAATGATGTATGGGATATAGTTCCCAAACCAGAAGGAAAGAGTGTAGTATCCTCCAAATGGATCTACAAGATAAAACATGCAGCTGACAGAAGTATTGAAAAGTATAAAGAAATATTTGTGGCCAGAGGTTTCTCCCAGAAAGAGGGAATTGATTATGAAGAGACATTTGCTCCAGTAGCACGGTATACTTCAATTAGAATGATCATGGCACTTGCATCCATGATAAAGTGGGACTTACACTAGATGGATGTGAAGACATCCTTCCTGAATGGTGTGATTGAAGAAGAAGTATACATAGAACAACCACAAGGATTTGAAGTTGAAGACAAAAAGACTCACGTATGCAAGTTGAAGAAGGCCTTGTATGGCCTGAAGCAAGCTCCCAGAGCTTGGTATGGAAGGATAGATAGTTTCTTGACGAGCATGGGCTTTACCAAGAGTAAAGCCGATCCTGTCATACTATTACTATATGTGGATGATTTATTTCTGACAGGGAATGAAAAACAGATTGTGGAAAGTAAGAAGAAACTCGTCCAAGAATTTGAGATGAAAGACCTTGGGTTAATGCATTATCTCCTAGGTCTGGAAGTATGGCAAAGTTTAGAAAGAATCTTTCTCAACCAGGGAAAGTATGCAGTAGAGATATTGAAAAGATTCGATATGTTGGAATGCAAAGCCATGGCTACACCCATGGATTCCAACTTGAAGTTGTTAGCTGATGACTCGTCAGAATTAGTGGATGTGACTCAATACAGACAGATTATTGGGTCGTTGATATATCTAACAAATACCAGACTAGACATTTGTTTTGTTGTGAACACCTTGTTGTCTGCCGATTGCACATTAGCAGCAGAAACTTTTCGAAAGTTGTCTCCTTACTTAGGAAAGTGGGAGAGGTATGACCTTGGGGGCAAGCACAGAGCTAGGTACTATCACCTACTCCTAGCTCCTCCGTTTAGGATAACTCCTAACGAAGTCAAGGGGGGTAGTCGCTACAAAATAGTTTCTCTGGCTCTTAAGTTGTTTAAGTGTTTTTAAAAGGTTGTGGATGCGGATGGGTGTTGTTTAGGAGTTATTGTGATTAAATGTGTTTGTTTATTATGAATTTGACACATAAGATAAAGCAATCCATGTTGCTATCAAGAGAATTAAAAGATAAACAATAATTCAAGACTTTACAAAGATGCATTCACAGATAGAAATTTAAATACGCCAAAGACAAGTGATCCAGATATAACAATTATGCATAGATTAAAAGATCAGTGCCTTTATGGATTCAACACTCTGCAATGCCTTAAGAAATAAACAAGTCCTGAAATAAAACTAGTGAATGTAACGTTGTGCAAGTGCTCTTGGTATATTTTAAGGTTTTTAAGTGATCTTGCTTATGGTGTCAGCGAAGGATTATTCAAGAGCCAGGAGAATGTTCCAAATTTAATCTGTTGAAGACATGACGGCTCGCCCAGTATCCCAAGCTGGTATTGCGAAGATTGACTAGCTAGCTGAGAAGCTTAGACAACGGGGAGTTCCGCCGCCTCTACTAAGAAGAACTTTAGGAAATTTTCTACAACACCGGTGCGTTGGTTATGGGTTTGAGTTTTATTATGTTTCTCTTGCGCAAACTTAGCAAGTCCATTCACCGTTCTGAGTATGAGCCCAACCTGAAAGTCGACAGAGCATACTAGGTGAAGGATGATCAAGAAGTTAATTAATTATGGGGAAGTGAGTTGCAAATTTTAATTAAGCAGATTAATTAAAACTCTCCAACATAGAGTGCTCTTGACCTTGTCTTATGACAAAGGTTCAAGAGACTTAATTAAACTAAATGCCTAATGCAAAGGAAAATGCAAACTAGCTATGCTCTCCGATAGAGAGTGCTCTTGACTTGGGTTATTGCAAATTCAAGAGACTTAGTTAATTAATTAATTAAAAAAAAAGAAAGCTAAACTACC
Source organism: Pseudotsuga menziesii (assembly GCA_001517045.1). Taxonomy (NCBI): domain Eukaryota; kingdom Viridiplantae; phylum Streptophyta; class Pinopsida; order Pinales; family Pinaceae; genus Pseudotsuga; species Pseudotsuga menziesii. The sequence continues at coordinate 77,678 of LPNX010313694.1, read as the reverse complement.
CAAGAGTCTCTTTCAGGCTTTTTAGGCCCTAATCGGGAAAGCATGGGCATAAGTAAACAAAACCTTATGTTAGCAAAATAAATTAATAAAGAGACTTTTTACTTTTCTATTTTATGCAATATAATTTAATTAGAAATAAACTATCTAACCTTAGTAAAAGAAACAAAACTTTAACAAATTTGAACTATTCTATCCTATTCTACCTTTAGCAAATTGTTAAATAAATATGCAAGCATGAAAAAGGGATGATACAAGCTTCTCCCAAATGGGGGAAGAGGGGTGTGGGAGCCATAATCCCACTTGCTCTTTATTAATTTGTTTACAATGTTTGAAGTTTGGAGTCCTTTGTGATCTTGAGAATGTCTTCAAGGCAACCTGGAGAATGGGGATGAAGAAAGGGGAAAAAGGAATGTTTCTTGGAGCTTATATCTTTGATTTTGTGCCAGCATTCTCGCTTAACCTGTCATGAAAAGAGAAAAACCGGCGAGCTATTTTCCTGCAAAATGATGGATTAAACAATACAATACACTAACAAAATACACTTAGTACTTAAGAAAGATAGGAACTTTATGCTACTTCAAGTACTAACTAGATCTAAGTAAAAATGCAAAAATTTTGACACTTCCTAGATCTAGAAATGAGAGCAAGTAAGATGCAAACGATTAGCTTTATAAATCAGAATTTTACTTGCAAACATAAAGTGGAGAAATTGAAATTTTTTAATTTTAGGGTCAATAAAGAAGATAAAACCACTTGGATCTTGAATCCTTGAAACCACTTTGGATTCCAAATAGCATGCAACTGCTAGAAACGTATGCTTGGCTCCAAGAAAAGGAGATGCAACTTAGCTCAACCTTTTACTTGGTACAGTGAAGTGATCTGCAGACAAAAACTTATACACTTTCCAAAACGAGGGTTAAATCATGTATTGTTTACTAAACAAATCACAAAAGCATGAAATATAGCTGAATAAAACAATGCTCTTTAAGATTTTTGAAAGTAAATGGAATAAATAGGTAACTTGAAAGCTACAAATACCTATTCTTACGTGCTTTTATAAGCCCTCTAAAGCATGTATTAATACCCACAAATTAACAAAAGCAAAGAAATTGAAATAATATCACCTCATTAACCGAAACATATGCATCCAAGATCTACACAGCATGAGCCTCCAAAGCCTTTCTTTATTAAAAAAAGGTTGCATAAGAGCAACAAGCATTACAATATTTCACCAGATTTTCTCTACATCAATCATCCACCCCTAATAGAGATCAAAGAGCCTCTATTTATACAAAGAGAGAAGGCTAAAATATTAAAACCAAACTAAGAATAACACTGGAGTAATTGAATGAGCTCGGCATGATGATTTGGAGTTGAACTGAGCTGCAACTGAGCTGTAACTGAGTTGTAACTGAGTGCTGGAGTAATGAGGAGGGTTGAGGTGGCTCATCCTACTTCGTAATGATCACCCAACCAATAGATAACCCACACTTCAACCAAAAACGGATTTGCCCAAAGAGGGCAAATTTCTGACTGATAGTTCTACTGCTACACTCCGATACTTGATATGAAACTGACCGATATGGATTGGAATCATCATAAATGCTTTGTGCCATGTCATTTAGCCTTTTATTTCGCTGAATTCAGATTAATTTGGAGATTTGGATTTTCTCCAAAATAATCATTTTTATTAATTAATCAATATTTTCCCCAAAACTGATTTTTTTGAGAAAATTTGAGTTATGTGGCCGAATGATGATCTGAAACTTGGTGCTAGCTGGCTAGCTGGTCATGAATGATTTTTGGCTTAAAGTTAGAGACTTCAATCACTGAATTCGGGTTGTGGATGACCGACTTATTACAAATTGAATTTTTCCATTTAAATTATGGAAAAATTTAATTAAAAACATAGGGAAAATTAAAAAATTAAAATTTTGACGCGTTTGGTAAAAAAATTTCAAATTTTTTCTAAGGTTCCTAGTGACTTAGGACATGACCATAGTCTATTGTAACAATGTCTAGTAGGTTTATATATACTCAGTTGGGCTCTAATAACCCCCCCAAGGCTCAGAATTCAAAAATCGGGCATTCCAGCTTTGGAGGAAGTGGGAGAAAACCTCGTCAATTATACTCGGCTATAGGCAAAGCATAATTGTCAAGGGAAAAAAACTCCTTAGAATACCTTAGTTGAAATCCTACGTCTTAGGAGACTGAACCACTCAAAACCACCCTACTAGCACATTTTATTACAAACCCCGCGGGGCCATGGTCATAATTATTCAAAACAAAAACTGACTAGCCAAAACTTGCTAGGCACAAAGGCAGATCATCTAATACACTGGAAACAAACATTTATCTTGTTTGTAAAATGGCGGCTCCTCAGCTAATCCAGCTATGGTACATATAAGTTGGCAACAAACCTTGAGTTAGTATCTAGTTCAACCTAGACAGGTTCACCTGATAGCTGCAAAACATGTGATGAGATATCTGAAAGGGACTATAGACTTTGGTCTGTACTATGACGAAAACCATGATTACAGATTGTACGGCTATACAGATGTAGATTGGGTTGGAAGTGTCTCAGACAGGAAAAGCACATCAGGTGGATGCTTTTGTCTGGGATCTGCTATGGTTTCATGGTTTAGCAAGAAAAAGTCCAATGTTGCTCTTAGCACGGCTGAAGCAGAATATATAGCAGCTTGCTTTGCTAGTTGTGAAGCCATATGGCTTCAGAAGCTGATGTCAGGTTTATTCAACCTGGAGTTGGATACTATCGTGATTCTATGTGATAACCAAAGCTGTATAAAGATGACGAAGAACCCAGTGTTCCACGATAGATCAAAGCACATAGAAATCCAATATTTCTACATTCGAGGTATGATGCAGAAGGGAGCCATAAAGCTCCAGTATGTGAGCACTGATGAACAAGTTGTTGATGTGTTAACAAAGCCTCTGTCCCAGATAAAGTTTGAATACTTTCGAGACAAGCTTGGTGTTGTTCAAAAAGACCTTCCTCAAAAGGGGGAGCAGTTATGTTGCAGTGGGAGTGTATCATCCTTGGGAATTTTCCCTAAAGTGATCCGTAGACTTATGTCTCTGAGAATGAAGAGGGATTGTATCATCTCGAGACATTTGTCTAAAACATATCTGGTGGCTTCGGTCCTCAAGAATGTGGTGGGATTGCATCATCCCTGAAATTTTGTTCAAAATGTATCTAGAGGCTTCGGTCCCCGTGAATGTGGTGGGATTGCATTATCCCTGAACTTTTGTTCAAAATGTATCTGGAGGCTTCAGTCCCCATGAATGTGGTGGGATTGCATCATCCCTGAACTTTTGTTCAAAATGTATCCGGAGGCTTCGATCCCTCTGAATGTGGTGGGATTGTATCATCCCTGAACTTTTGTTCAGAATGTATTCGGAGGCTTCGGTCCCCGTCCGTGAATGTGGTGGGATTGCATCATCCCTGAACCTTTGTTCAGAATGTATCCGGAGGCTTCTGTCCCCGTGAATGTGGTAGGATTGCATCATCCTTGGACTTAGTCCTAAAGTGATAGGGAGTGATTATCCCGTAATTGTATCCGATAGCTTCGGCTGTCGAGAATGTGGTAGGATTGTATCATCCCTAGACTTAAGTCCAAAAGTGATCAGAAGACATTCGTCTTCGTGTTGTGGATTGCACATTGCTGATGATGATGATGATGTTGATCGAAAGATCAAAATGTGATGATGATGTTACTAATCGAAAGATCAGAGTGTGATGATGATGATGTTGCTGATCGAAATATCAGAGTATGATGATGATGATGATGATGATGACCGAAAGTTCAAAGTATGATGATGATGATGTTGTTGATCGAAAGATCAGAGTATGATGATGATGATGATGCTGACCGAAAGTTCAGAGTATGCTGACGATGATGTTGTTGATTGAAAGATCAGAGTATGATGATGATGATGATGCTGACCAAAATTTCAAGAGTATGCTGACGATGATGTTGCTGATCGAAAGGTCAAAATACTACTGATGATGATGATGTCGATCGAGCGGTCAAAGTGTTGTTGCTGTTGAAGTTTAAAGATGAAAACTATATGTTGAAGATGATGAAAAGATTCCGATGATCTATAGATGTATCACCCTGATGATGTTGATGATGCCCTCTCTCTCTCCTACTGATGTTGTTGTAAAATACCCTTCTCGTTAAGGGGGAGTGTTGAATTATTGTAACTTCGAAGAATATTCTAAATATATTTTTGTGGTCCTCGATGCTCCTATCGAAAGAATCACTTGTATTTTTTTGTACCCCGATGTTCCTAATCGGGAGAATTAATAAGAGTCATGAGGAAGTCCCCTCCGTTGTAAGTCGGGTCATTAGTACCCTAGTTGTGGTTACTCGATCCTACATAACTGAATTAGGATTACTCGAGCCTACATAACTAAGTCTAATATTAACTGAACGAAAGAATATAAATAGAGGTGAGGTGCTTCTCATTTGAACACACTCACACTCACTTGTGTAGCGCATAAGAGAGAGAGAGAAAGAGTGTAGCTAGAGAAGGAGGAGGATCAGTATTTTGGGTTTTACCTTTTATCTTTTTGGGGAATCTATATTTAGGAAGCTTTTGCTGGGTTTTTCCCTTTAGGGTTTTCCCAGGATAAATCTGTGTTGTTCTTGTGATACTGTTTCTTTCAGTGATCCTTTCTATATGCTTTTGTTATGAAATTGAAATTAAATGCTAATGAACTAGCTTAGCATATGGAATTTTAACACCTTTGAATGACTCTTCGATGCAAGAGAGTGACGATGATCAAATCTCGACCCTTCAGGATTATGACCTTGATATTGATATAAAAGGGGAACTTATTAAAATCTTGTCATCTTTAGCTCAGGAAGGCACAAATAAAGAGGGAGAACAAAATGATCACTATCAAGAAACATCTTTAGTTGAGCATTCCATTGGTGAGGTCATTAAAGAGCCTTTAAAAGAGCAACTCCATAGTCATTGCCTAATTGATGATAATTTGAGTTAGTATCTAACCTATCCGGATCTAGATTTAGACCTTGATCATATCACTGGAGAAGAAGAAAGGGTTGAAATTAATCCAACTTCTGTTGAAGAACAATCTTGTGGTCATAGTGTGATTAAAGAGCATGCCTGTAAGAGGGATAGGGAAACTAAAACCGAACTTATTGATGTTTTTCCTTATCTAGAGCTTTGTTATCACCCGCCTTGTAGTTGCCTGTGTGAGGTGGAGCCAGGATGGATGGTAGAGGGGCAAGCAACTAAGGGGTGGAACCACGACTGCCTAGACTCCCAAATGGATGGTTGTCACGCCAATCAAGGCATCCTTCACTTTATGTTATCCTAGTCCAAGACAACAACGGGGGAGACCCGAATCTGCTCCCAACAGGAGAGATCAAACCTAGACACGCGAATAGATCAAATGGGGCTTCGAGGTACATAAGGTGCAAGGTGAATGGAAACCCTAACTCTAGGGTTTAGGTACTAGCAACTGTTGGGGATGACCACTGTCTTGGGAAACGTAACTGTGACAGGGTGAGCAAAAACAAAGTTGAGACTATCTAGTACCAAGGAAACAGACTAAGTGAAAGATAGGTGACTTGAGTTATCAATAAGTGTTGGCAAAGAGAATGGGCGTAAGCTCAAGTTAGGGCTAGCGCTAGAGGTAGATATTAGTTCCTTTAATGCACTGGGTAATGGAGTCAACATCAACACAACGTTTCAGTGAACACACCTGGGATATACCCCGATCTGTGGACCCAAAAAAAGGATTTGGCCTAGAAGACTCAGGTTACAGGAGATCCAGCAGGAGGAGGGCTAGTGCTAGGGCTTAGAGAAACAGATCTGCAGATCTGTAGCCACCAAGAGACTATCAGCTCAGTGTTGGAGGGGAAATGAGATCAAGATACCTCGATCTACAAACCCAAATCAGAAAATTGCAAGAAAAATCAGATCTAGAAAAGTTAAAATCTGATGAGGGGGGCTAGGGGGCTGAAAACCAATTTTTCAGATCTAGGGAAACCTGGAAGGAACTAGCTCAGTGTTGGGGGTGTTCTAGAATGCTCAAGCCCTGATCTATCAGCCTAGCCTGTCAGATTTCAGAAAAAGTCACTTCTGAAAAAATCCAGTTTTTAGCAAGGGTGCTAGGGCTGTTTCAGTCAAAAACTCAGATCTAGGTCAAACTGCCAAGAATCTAGACAACGTTGAGGGTGATTTTGGATTGTGTGGGACCCGATCTATCCGTCTGTGAAGTTAGAATTCAGAAAAAGTCAAAACCCTAGCAGGTCAAATTTTCAGTGGAGGTTTATGCAGTTTTCAGGCTAAAAATCAGATCTAGGTCAAACCAGTAGGAATTTGACCAGCGTTGTAGTAGATTTGGTGAAGGGGAGGCCTGATCTATGAAACCCAGAAATGGTTTGGCCAAAGATCAGACGATTCCCAGATTTAGTGCTTTTTAGGGTTTCTAGTATTTTAGGAGTTTTCAGAAAAATTTGAAGTAAAGCAAGGTACAATGGAATAAGATCTAAAAAGAAGAGACTTACCTGTTAGATCTTACCTGGAAATGCTTCTAGAAGTCTTTAACAATGATGATCTTTGCTATCCCGGTCAATTCTGGAAGATCCAAATGATTTCTATGAAGGATGTAAGCCATAAGCCACCAATACGCCCCCTATCCTGCATGAACAAATGTCAACAATATTAAATTTTCCAATACAAGATAAAGAAACCAAATGCTACAAGAAAGTAAAACGAAGTAATCATAGATCACAATGAAACTAATGAAAACCCCGTAATCCAAGATGAAGAAAATCGAGTGAGTTGAGGTCCCCCTGCAAAAACGCTCCAGCCAAAACGCCCTCCTGTAGGCAAAACAATGATAGCAGAAAAATATAGATCTCACATGAATCTTCACAATGCTAGGAAGCATAAGACTATCCAATCACCATTTGAGAATATCAGATGCAAAGCATATCCAGAAAATTTCCACAAAAAAGTCTTTCTATTATTCAAATCCAAGAGCTAAAGACCCCTTACAAATGAAAAGCTCTCTCCTTTAAATAGAAATGAGAGAATCACAATCATAACCGAATCCTAACCACTTTCAAAACGAGTGGCTAAGATTAAAAGATAAAATGTTCTAATCAATGGTTGAAATGAGCTCAACATACAATACATGGATCAATATAACCATAAAGTGCCAAAGTAGACTAAATCACCCATAAAGAGGGTAACCCACTCAACAAGAAATAAATGAAGCACATGGTGGGTCCAAGGAGTGTTTGACTAACTCCCTCTGGGTGTCCCCATGGCACAATAAAATAATATAATAATTTAATTCTTTGACTTTGTGCCTCCTTGGGGAAATCGTGAGCCTCCCAAAAGCTCCAGAAAATAATATAAAAATGCCCAAAAATAGGTGTGGGCCCAATCAAGTGCTACAATTGCTGGAGAAGCTGTGGAGGACATCACTCTCATCATTGTGACTCATCCCATGTCATTTCCTTGCCTCAGTAGCCCAAATTGATCCATGTATTATATGTTGAGCTCATCTCAACCATTGATTAGAACATTTACATCTTTTAATGTTAGCCACTTGTTTTGAAAGTGGTTAGGATTTTGGTTCTCTCATTTCTATTTAAAGGAGAGAGCTTCTCATTTGTAAAGGGATCTTTGGCTCTTGGATCTGGAAAATAGAAAACTTTTCTTGTGAATATTTTCTTGGATCTCCTTTGCATTTGATGTTCTTAGATGGTGATTGGAAAGATTTTTGCTACCTAGCATTCGGGAAATTGTTATGAGATCTATATTTTTGGGGATCATTGTCTTGTCTACAGGAGGACGACTTCAGCTTGGGTGTTTTTGCAGGGGGTCTCAACTCACTTGGATTGTCTTCATTTTTTATCAGGGGGTTTTCATTAGTGTCATTGTGCTCTATGATTTTCTCTTGCTATTTTTCTGTAGCATTTAGTTTTTTTCTCATGTGGAAAAAAATTTGATATGGTTGACGTTTGTTGTGCAGGAGAGAAGGCGCATTGACTCCCTTGGGAAAATAGTGGACATAGAACTCGCTTCAAGCTTCTCAAATTGATCGGGATGGCAGGGATGATCATCATCAAGGCATCTACAAGGTTTTCCAGGTAAGATCTACAGGTTGGTTCTTTTCTTCCATATCTCAATCCATTGTACTTGTTTTTCTTCAATTTACTGAAAATTCCAAAATCTGTAAAAAATCCAAAAATACTTAATTGGGGAACTGTTCGATCTTTGGACAAACCACTGCTGGGTTTTGTAGATCAGGAATCCCTCTCACCAATTCATCCTCAACGTTGTCCAAAAAGTTGTTTGTTTTCCCTAGATCTAAAAAACTGACTGTTTAAACCCTAGCGCCCCCACTGAAATTTTGACTTTTCCAGATCTGACTTTTTCCAGAAAATAACCACTTGGGTTTGCAGATCAGTTCCTCCTCATTCCAAAACACCTCCAACGCTGAGCTAGTTGCTGCCAGGTGGCCCTAGATTTGAGAAACCGACTTTCAGCACCCTAGCCCTCCTAGTCATTTTCTGACTTTTCCGGATCTGATTTTTTCTGCATTTTTGCAACTTGGGTTTGTAGATTAGGTCATCCACATCCCATTTATCCTCCAGCGCTGAGCTAATGCCTCCCAGATTGTTCTAGATCTGAGGATCTATCCATCCAAACCCTAGCGCTAACCCTCCTTCTGCTGATTTCCCCTGCAAACTAAATTTTCCGGGCCAAACACTTTTCTAGGTCCATAGATCAAGGCATACCCCAGGTGGGTTCACTCCAATGCTGGACAAATACTGACTCCATTTCCCAAGGCCCAACAGGCGCTGATCTCCAACCCTAGCGCTAGCCCTCTTTTGGCCTATTTTCCTTGAAACCTGACTTTTACTTGATGATGCAGGCACTTTGATTTTGTCATATTTCTCATTGAGTCTATCCTTGGGCACTAGATAGTCCCAACTCTACCCCTGCTTACCCTGCATCGGTTATGTTTCCCAAGGCAGTGGTTATGTACATCAGTTGCTAGTACCCCAAACCTAGATCTAGTATTTTCCCCCATAGGTCACCTTGGGTCCACTTCGGATCAACCTTCATACAACTGAAACCTATATCCAAAGCCCTGGTCCTCTTAGTAACATCTTCAATAGATCTAGAGTCTCTAATTACCTTACACCTTACGTACTTCAAGCTTACATGATCTGATCTGGTGTCTAGGTCTGATCTCTCTTGTCGAGAGTAGATCTGGGTCTCCCCCATTGTTGTCTTAGACTTAGATAACATAAAGCGAAGACTTCCTTGATTGGCGTGACAACCATCCATTTGGGAGTCTAGGCAGTCTTGGTTCCACCTCCTTAGTTGCTTGTCCCTCTACCATCCATCCTGGATCCACCTCACAAACTCCTAAAAACTCAATCTTCACCATCATCGTACTAAAGCCTTAACAGCATTAGCAACTAATAGGGTTTACCCCCTTGGCTTTGTTAGGAGTTGGCCTAAACGGAGGAGTCAAGAACAAGGTGACAACCTTGACTCGAGACTTTCCCCCAAGGACACATCAAGTGGCTTGAAGAGTTCTGCCCCGTTCCCCCCCAGGTGTGTGAAAGACAGAAACAAATTTGTCTCCTTATAGTGGGCATCCCAACTTTATCAGATAAGTAGGTGCAACTATCTCATGAAAAACCCACTTGTGATAAACTCAGTTGTCATTATGTAAAGCCATCACAAATAAAAGGCATGATGTATTAAATAATCCATTAAGATTATATATATATATATATGATAAATGATTATATAAAAAATAAGAGATGTCTATATAGTACTTGAAGGGTTGGGTGGTCCAGCCACTTGCAAAGGTGCTAATCCATTTTAGGAAAGGTGCTAACACCAATCTTGTATGCAATATGGGACATTTGTTAAAGAAATTGGCAAGATCAACACTAACCTCCCAAGAACTAGACTCACTATTATTAATCTCCTCAACCAAAATCACCTTGACCAAAAATATGATAGGAAATAGCAACAACATTGCAAGACTCATTCCTTGGAGGATCTTGATGACTATTTGGACATAGATTCCGGCTTGAAAGATGTGACAAAGAATGCTCTAGGTCAAGTTCACTCACTAGTATATCATCATCATGTGGTTGTTCTTCTTTAGATTGTTCATTACATGCAACTGAGGATAAATGATCATCATCATTCATTTGATAAGGAAAAACATCAATACGTTCATTTCTAACTTCCTTATCATCCTCACAAACTTGGTCTTCAACCACAATATGACCACTTGATTGCTCCTCAACGAAAATTTCAACCTTTTCTTCTTTTGCAAAGACATAATCAAAGTCTGAATCCAGATTCAGAGATCTTCAACACTGACTCAAATTATTGTCCATTAGTCAATGACTATGGAGTTGCTCTTTTAAAGGCTCTATAATGGACTCACAAATGGAAGGCTCAACTGTAGATGTTTCTTGATGGTGACTGTTAGGTTCCCTTCCGCAGATTAAATCCAAGACTCGCTCTATGACTGCTTCAGGTAATAATAACAGAGTATCTTGTATGATTTGATTGACATCCCTCTTAGTTCCAGCATGAGGTTTTGAAACATTATTCTCAAACTACTCTGTAACATTCTTATGGATTGCAGGCACACTCATAATTTGGAACATTTCAGGAGAGGAATGATCCAATTGAGAAAGAAAATTGTCGATATATTGATTATTAACTACACAATCATTGCTAGATTTACACTCTAAATAATTATTAGTGTTTCTACCCCACTTATCTATTAATAGATCTGTGAACATGTCATACCCAGTGACGGATTCTGGTGCTAAATGATCAAACTATAGTTGAACATCCCCTTGCAAGGATTCTCCTAAGGCTCACATATAAACATCTTCATTGTCTACACCTCTAATTTCCATGTAATTCCAGAGAGTATCCAAATGACATTCAATAGATATATCCTTATTTCCATTAAACTAGGGCAGCCTCCTAGTGTAATCGTTTGGCATAGGATGAGGTGCCCCCGGTATTTGAGAAAATTCAAAAGGAGACTGTTTATCCTTTTTCCTAACAGCTCTGGTTATTTGAGTTGGGTACCTAATAGGATTACCAAGATCAGTCACTCTCGGCTTGGTTGGGTTTGATACTTGCTCATCGGCTCACTAGAGATGGTTAGGCATTCTTTATAGCGTGGGTAAGGAAATTGATGGGTATCATAAGGATTGCGATAATTAGACTCATACCCATAATCATTGTCAAGATTGTCCTCATACCAAGAATCTGACCTCCATCTATCCCTTTCGTTTATTTTCCTTCTAGCTTCATTTATGTTTTCGGTTAATTCCTTCATGCATCTTAATAATACATCTGAATTCATTATGATTTATGTGATGGGTTTACTTCTCAGTGGAGTCGCGTTTTGGAGTCGCCAGGGTTAGATTGATTAGTTCCCGCCATTGGATTGACTGGACTTACGTTAAGATTAGGATTAGGAAATGAGGGAGGAGGAACCAAATTAGTTGATGGGGATCCCAAGAAACGGTTTGGAGAATCGATGTTAGCAATTTTCCAAAACAAATTAGTTGATTGAGCTTTGGGATCTCTTTTACGATACATAAATGGGGTTCCTTCCAATTGATTTAGATTTGATTTACTTCTAAGGTTGTAGGGATGCTCATGGGATCGCTCCTCAGTGGAGTCACGGTTTGGAGTCGTCGGGTAGACTTTAAACTCTTATACCAAGATGTATGTCGTTAAAATACAGGGAAAGAGTGAGTGACAAATAGACGGCTATGTTTAATTAAATATTGAGATGATAACCATCTAGATTAATCCGGATGCGATAAGATATGAGTTATGCATGGATACTCACAGACACCAGAGGTAAGCCTCTACCTCCCCGACAACAGTGCCAAAAATGTTGTCACACAACTTGTAGTTGTCCCTAAAGGTATCCCATTCGGGACGGTAGAGGAGATGGACAACTAAAGAGGTGACCCAAGAAGTGAAACGGTTCCCAATGCAAGCTGGGAGTCACGTTAACCGAGGCACTCTTCACTTTAGATTATGAAGAATCACAACCAAGGGGGAGACCCTATAACAAAACAAAGAAGATTAGCCAAAGCAAAGGTTCATAGGGGAGTGTGTAAATTGAGTTACAGAAACCAATGCAAGCTTAGGTGAGCCCAAGAGTTTAAGTGTGGTTGAAGAGGCTTAAGATCTAAGGAATGTTTCAACCAATGAATGAGTTAGGCCACGTAAGAGGACCAAAGAGATAGATCTAACACCATGAAATACACAAGTAGGGCCCACTTCCTTAAAATAGGGAAATGATTCAAATGGGTCCCACAAGGTCAAATTAGGAATGATATGGTGCTAAGGGGTGTTTGATGGTGTGGATCTATCGATCCAAGGTAAATTAGGCACACCCACACATGGGATCTTAGAATATGACACAATCGCCAAGGAGTGCGAATTGACCCAAGGAGACTAGTGCCTTTAAATGGAGGGTCAAATGGAGTCCAAATTATGCCAAATTGTAGATCGAGGTAGTTAAGGAAATTTTCAAAGTGGGTTTAGGATGGCATGCCCAAAGAGAAACTAGATCTCCATAGATCTAAGGTTTAAAGTGCATCACCCAATGACCCAAGTGGGGCACAACCCTCAAAATGAGGAATGGGGCCCACAAGGAAAAAATAAAAGAAATGAAGCACTAGGGGTAGGTTCTCAAGTGACAGGAGTGAAAATCAAGTGGGATCTCACCTACCCAAGTCTTGGAACTAGCAAAACTCACCCAACCAAGGAGTGCGACCTCACCCAAGGAAGGCTAAGTGCCTTGGAAAATGTGTCAAATGAAGCCCGATTGCCACCAAATTGTAGATCCGAATTTCCATGGATGCTATAGAGGTGGGTTCTTTTTATTATTCCCAAAGACAAGCTAGATCCAAGTAGATCTAGAAAACAGTGAAAAATGAGGGTTTTAATCAATGAGGGTTTTTAGATCTAAGAGAATAGATGGATAGGATAGAAGAATTTCATACCTCATGGAACATACTTGGAAGATGAAGATGGAAGAGGCTTGTGACGAGGATTACTTCCCACAAAGATCAAATGCCAAACGTTGATGAGCCCTTCTTGCCAACGTTTTTCCTCCTTCAACCAAATCGATTTTCTTATTCCTGTAAATCAAGGACACAAAGATCAATCAATCAATAAAGAATGGAAAGAGATGCATACAAAGAGATGAGAAACATGAATTGTTGGCACAAAAGACAAAACAACTCCCTGTCACCCAAAACGTCCTCTTGAAGCTTGAAGGGTAGGCCTCCCCACCAATTCCCACCCCTCCAAAATGTCTTCTTTGCCTGCAAAACAAGATTAGTTGAAGATAAAATCAAGATGGCCACCAATGTATGTCAGTGCAGAGGAAGAAGCATTTGCAATCATCACAAGCATTCCAACTCCAAGATCCAAGATGCCCAAGAAAGTATTTTTATTCCAATAGCCAAGTGCCAAAAATCTCTAGATCCCTCCACCCTTTACAATGAGAAGCTCTCTCCTTTATATAAGAATGAGAGATAACAAAATCCTAACCACCTTTCAAATGGATGGCTAAGATTAAAAGACCAAAATATTCTAATCAACGGTTGAGACGATCTCAACATAAAGTACATGGATCAATACAATAATATAATATATCAATGGACTAAATCACCCTCGGAGGGGGGATCCCACTCAATAAAAATGAATAAAGTTCATGGTGGGTCCAGGGGGTATTAACTAACACCCCTAGTGCGTCCCTGTGGCACAATAAAAATAAATATAATATTTTAAATGCAAAATAGTGCCTCTCTAAAGAAATCGTGAACCTCCAAAAGCTCCAGAAAATCATAAAATATGCCAGAAAGATGGATGTGGGTCCACCCAAGTGATGAAACTGCTGGAGGAGTGGAAGACATCACACTCATCATCAAAACACATCCCATGCCATTTCCTTGCCTCAGTATCCCAAATCGAATTCTTCAATAGCCATTTTTATTATTTTCAATCTGCCTCGAGAAACGTGATATGTCCCAAACTTCCTCCTAGATTTCCAGTGTTGTCAAACTGAGCCCACCAAGCTCTCTGGGAGGGGGGTAAAATGGTAAAAACAAGTGGTTGGACGACCCCCTCCTCATACAGCACCCTAGGTGAACCAATCAAATCACCTCTCTGCTCTGACAGGCCATTCAGCACGGCAAAACTGCACCCAAATGGTATACTGAGACAAATCATCATTGTAACTGCCCGAAACTGAAAACGAGATGTCTCATTGGACTCAGGGAGTCCAAATCCTTCTAAGATGCATACTCATACACCCTCCAGATCTCTGCATGATCAAGAATAATATCCAATATGCCCAGACAGATAGAATAATAATCTGTAAATGATCAAATAATAATATAACCCAGGCTAACATCAATCTGTTGCAAGTGTTTAGAGGTTAAGACATGCTCTACAAATCATTCAAATAACAATTATAACAAGTAGCAATCATTTCACTAGTGATCTATCAACCAAATATAGAGTTTAATTAATTAACTATAACTCAGACCAGACTTTCAAGACCATGCTCACTTCATAGTTGTAATCATTTTGCTAGTGAAGGGTGAAGGCTAAAAATCAACTGGTTAGGCTAAAGGGTGACTACCAACCTGACACTGTGACACTTTGGATATGGAAAGGGGATACTCACTCTAGTATATGCCGGACAAGCAACATCACAGAAGATGGCAGTGTCTTACAAATGGATGAGTTACGTTCATAGGTGCTTATTCACCTTGAAAAATGCTCACAATCCAAATCAAATACAAGTGAGGCCAACAATCTTTAGATATAACTTTTTAAGAACCATTTCTTTTTGGGCCTTCGAATTTCCATATCCTTGGTCCATGCATTAATTGCACGGATTTTATTATTGAGGCTTCATGCATTCATGTATGTTTAAAAACACTACTTTTCATGAATGTTTTTTCATAAGATATTCATTTCAATATACTTCATAACCAATTTCATTAGGCTTGCCTTGCATTCATGTATGTTCAAAAACACTACTTTTCATGAATGGGATTTTTTATAAGATATTCATTTCATTTCCAAATACATTGTATTGATGTCAGCACTATTTGTTTCAGGTTTAGCCAACACAACTTAGGCAACTCAGAGCCGAGACACAAATAAACAGGGAATCTTATCAACACAGAGACTCTAGTGGGGAAAGTTCCTCCATGCCACAAGTCAAGTAGTATGTCGGGCTAAAAATATAACTGGAACGTAATGGATGGGTGGAGATAATGAACAATGAAACCAACACTAGCAAGCCAAAGTATGGTGGGAATGATCACCTCTATTCTCCCTAAGGAGGGTAAGACTAATGAGTATGGGTCAAGAAATTCCAGGTCTAGGTAGGGACATACATACAGAATATCAATACATCCAAGTCCACATATTTATATGACTGCCAGATCATGCCACTTAATGCTAAGAATGTCACAAAAATGAGTATAAAAGCAATAATAACCATAACACAAGATAATATCTTTCGAGTCATATACACGCAAATAACCAATCTGAAACAGCATCTGTCTAATGAGAAACTTCTGCCGCAACTCTGGGCAATACTGACTACTCTGTGAATGGCTAAATGGTTACATGAGTCCTCAAATATGAGTGTCCTGAGACTTAGTCATGGCATGGGAAAGTACTATAGTCCATCATCAAATAATGATCCATCATAGATGCTCATCTCAACATCTCATATGTAAGGGAACTGGCTGGAAAGTGTACTGGAATCTGAAAAATAGAATATGGTAGCCCGGCTACTATATGTGTGATAGCAGGTCTTTTATTGGCCCATAATTTGTTAGGGGATTCCATCTAAATCTAGGCTACCTAAGAGTGGTCTTTCAAATGGCCTCTACCTAGTGTGCTAGTGATTGAAGACCGTCAAGCACATATTTTGGGAGTGCTAATTCACCCAACATAGTTGGAATTTATTCAAGGATCAACATTCTGCACTATTTCAAAGCAAGATTCATTGGTGCGCTACTTCGATTGGGGATGGTCACTTTCTTATGTGTAACACCTTCACTAGTCTCTAGCATTGTCTGCAGATCATGGTACTTTTTGTGCTTAAGTTTGTGTTTGATCTAGATATTCATTCTTTGTCTTCATTCTGTTCTTTGTGAAAATACAAGGTATGCATTGTTGATCAAAGATGCCAAGTCTTTGGATCCTACTCAATATTCTGATTTTATTTATGCTTTAGTCATTCCCAAGAACAGGTTAGTTATTCTCAGGAAGAGGTTTTGAAACTCGATGTATATACCCTTCCATTTGTTGCATTTCTATTTGTAAATATTTTTCTGTGAATATAAGACATTTTTCATAAGGAAAAACAAGTTTTATATGTTTATGATATATGTGTGTAGTTTTGTCATTCATTCATATTTCATTTATAACGATTCTTCAGAATGTTGGTAGAAAATTGTCCATGTTTAAAGTGATGTTGATAAGCTGATCGGACAATGTGATGGCTCTTGTGAATGCTGATAGTGATTCTTCTTTATCTTTGGATTAGTATTCTTCTAATTCACTTTTAGTTGTATATGTTCATCATATACTTGTGTCGTTTTGTCATTTATTGATATTGCATTAATAACAATAAGAATTTTATCCTTGATTGAATCTGTTGAGTCTTCTGTATTTGTAGTTTGTCCTTTGACTTCTGAAAAATAGCTTTGCTTCAACTCGGTTGATCGATGCCTCTTTGTTGATAACTTGTACTTCCATTTTCATTTTTCCATCTTTTTAATTTTTAACTTCCATGAGCAAGGTTTTGTTTTGAATTTTTAGACAAGATTTTTTTTAATCTTTTTTGACTAAACATTGTTGAAATTTCACAGCTTATCCTGAATCTTGCTCTTTACCTAACTGTTTTGAGTGACAATATCTGGCACTTTCTCTGTAACTTCTACTGAAGAAACTTCCACATAGGACTACGTTGCAAGGTCATGGAATGTTATATTTTTTTATTATATTACTGCTTTGCCACATAAGTAGCAATTATACATGTCAATTGGGTCTAGCTTGAGTGGTTGTAGGATGGAGTGTTGTCTTCCCCACCTAGGCCCTATTTCTGTTAGTGGCATGTTGAGATCATAATGAGTATGTTGTTGTAATGGTTTTGAGGCCTATTTTTTACCTAGCCTTGTACCCTAAAGAAATTAGGGTTTACATTGAGTACTGTCCTTGAAATGAGGGGAAGTGCCCAAGGGTTTGCCCAAGGATAATTACCTGGAAAAAAAGTAGCAATTACACATGCACTAAGATACAAGATTTACTAGTGTCTGAATGTTCAATAACATTCTAATGTCCTAGACTATATTGTTCAGAATTCCAACATCGTTAAAGGCAACTCATTAGAGAAACAAACAAGACCAATAAGTAAACTTAAATACAAACAACTTTAAGAAATTGCAAGTATATTTTTTCCATGCTACAAACAACTTTAAGAAATTGCAAGTATATTTTTTCCATGCTTGAGCTTCTTTGCAAGTACTATAACTTTTTAGAAATAATTAATGACGATGCATACATTTTAGACATCTTCATAGACATTATTCATAAGTGCTTCTTCCTATTAAACAAAATGTCTTGATAACTATTATTCATAAATGCCTTACCTATTAAAGGGCATTCTCAAGTAGAAAAGTGAAACACAAATGAGTTAATTTAACAAGGAAATCTAAACACCCATACCTGAAAATTCCATTAGTCCAGCGTTCAAGCATGTTCCCAATGTTGACAATGAATGCACTGGATATAAGTAAAATGGAAGTCACAATCAATATAGATAACAATTATTTTAATTTTTTGCTCACATGAGTAAATATATGCTCCAAGAACATACTAGAAAGACAATTGTCACAAGAAACATATACACAGAATGTTTCCAAAAGAAGAGTTTAGATATTTTTCATTAAAATATTAATCATGATATAACAATACAAATTTTTCAATAATTAAGTTGAAGGATGTGTGATGCCGCCTTTCACACACCTAGGAAGGAAAACGTGACAGAAATCTTCAGGCCACTTGGTGTGTCCTTGGGGGAAATTCTCAAGTCAAGGTTGTCACCTTGTTCTTGACTCCTCTGTTTAGGCCAACTCCTAATCGAAGCCAAGGGGGGTAGACCCTATTAAATTCTAAGGCTGTTAAGGCTTAGTGTGATGATGATTAAGTTACTTAAGAGTTTGATGAAAAAGAAGTACTGGAACAAGATACTTGCAATGATATTTAAACACAACAAAATATAGAATCACTTAACACATGATATATAAAGCATACAGAAGCAAATGATTGTATGATTATAATACCAGTGCAAAAAATAGAGTCTGAAATAAGAAAATGTTATTGTATTGCTAGGATGCGTTGCAAATGCTCTTGGTCAATTTTAGATTAATATGGAAGATGAGTGAATTAAATTAGGGGGAAGGGCACTGTTACCACCTAAGTTGTACTTGGTGTATTTTTTCAAGCGAGACGACAAAGTAGAATAAGTATACTTGTTCTTTCTTCAGGGTTCAGAAGTCCACTAAGCATTTCTTGGGAGTCTGTTCGAAAATTTTTGTAACACATTTTCATACCCCCTTGGGGAAACTGTAAAAAACGTTCTAGCATTATAAATTTTTAAAAAAGGTTTGGCTTCCTAGACTTAAGCATCAAGCTGAATAGCCCAGAGTGTTTTTTCCCTTGGTTATTACTGGTTGTTGAAAAAACGACTAATAATTTCTGAGTTTTTCACTCACACCTCCAAAGTTGTGGTAGTCGTCTTGGTGGTTAGGACTTAGGAGGTTATTAGAGCCTTCATGTCAATGTTTTTCAACATGCTAGGCATTTGAATTGAGTCGTATGGACATGTGCTAGGCCCCCCTAAAGTTTCATCTGATTCCAAGAAAATAATTTTTTCTCACAAAATTAGGCCATTTTTTAATGGTTTAATTAAAAAAGTCCAAAGTGTAATAAAAGTCAGGTTCAGAGTCTGTTTTTTGCGTGGGAATGCTCGTTTTCACACTTAGAGCATCCTCTTTACCCTAGATGCCATTTTTCATATCGTTCAGGTAGTCAAAACACCCCGTGGAGCATTATTCAGCTATAGGAGCACCGTTTTGGCGTTTTAATGCTAAAAGTGCCTCAAATTGGCACAAAAAGACAAGGTTGAAAAGTCAAAAAATTAAAATATTAAACTATGGAATCACATGGCATGGGACCCCCATTTAACATGCGACCCTCTCCTTATGAAGTCCAAACTTAAACTTTGGTTTAATTTGTTGAGAATGGCAAATATGGGAGAGGGTGACGTCAACTTCACGCTAGTAAAGTGTGGAGGCTAGCGAATGGAGAAAGGGGTGGACCCCTTTCAAATATTAAACTAATGGTTTGAGTTAAACTTGGTTTTATTCCTTTAAAACATTGGCGCATTTCAAACTTGGGTGACATCACCCTCACCAAACTTCACATTCACCTCATGAACTCGCGCGAATTGGGAGATGACGCCAAGCTAGTGATTGGATTGGTTGGTGGTTGGTTATTGATGTGTTGGCAGGTCAATGGTGAGTTAAGTGAGAGAGGTGTCAATCACCTCTTCAGTTCCTATTCACTTCAAGCTCAGTTCAACTCAAGTCTATCTTCAGTGTAGATAGCCCCCCTAGGGGCTTGCTCTGGCTATAAATAAGCCTCTGCCTCTCTCACAAACTAGTTGGGTTGGAGCAGAGAGGTCATGCTATTGTAATTGGATTATTCCATTGATATTTTTGATTGATAATAAAGAATCTTTGGAGGCTAATGGTGTGTTGCTTTGGTTTGTGGGCCAAAATTGTTACATTTTCATGAGGTAACCAGTTTCCTTCTTACAATTTTTTCTTACTTTGGATATAGATCTTGCCTCATCAAGATTCCTCCGAATCAGTAGGAATAGGAATTGTAAGTAAGTTTA
The DNA here is from genome assembly GCA_001517045.1 of Pseudotsuga menziesii. Classification (NCBI taxonomy): domain Eukaryota; kingdom Viridiplantae; phylum Streptophyta; class Pinopsida; order Pinales; family Pinaceae; genus Pseudotsuga; species Pseudotsuga menziesii. Next base: position 57,586 of record LPNX010313694.1, on the reverse strand, counting down.
CTTTCATTTTTAGTTATTCATGTATTCTTAGAGATCAAAGATTTGCATGACAAATAAGTTTATTTCCATGCTATTTTAGTCTCATTTTATATATGTTTTCAAGATCTTACGGTATGCAAGTTTGTGATTGAGTTTCAGGGCATCTATTTTGGAGAAGTGTGGATCTAGTTTGACTCCACTCAATCTCCAATAACATAGTCCCTCGGCATCCTACTACGAAGTCTTTGAGCAAATCTTTCATGGCAACAAGCTCTTATCTCCATCTCTTTCTCTTCTTAAAAATCAATTTATCTGTTGGTTACTTTCCTTGCTTATGTAGATCTATCACATGTAAAGTTAAAATATTTCTTTAGATATCATTTGCAAGTTCTTAAAGCTTAGAGTTAAAGTTCCTTAAAGTTTTACGTTTTCAAGAGTAGATTTGGCATAAGAAAGTTTATTTTTCGCAAACCATTTTAAGGAAAATTTCTAGCTTGCGTAAAATAGTCTTTCCTTAAAGTATAAAGTCAAATATTGCAATCTAAGTGCTTAATGTTATTGGCTTCCCAAAAAGCAAGCCAAGATCCCAAGAAAATTTTTCTTTCCTTGGTTAATTTTTGCATCTTTTTTATAGTTTTAACTTAGCAGTTTTTTACAAATTTTTGATTGTTGTCCAAAGAAACTTCCAAAGTGTTTTTGGGTACTTTCTACTGATAAAAGATTGCTGGTTTTTAGCAGGTCCATCCAAAAAGAGAAGTAAGTGCTTCCTGAAAACTGACATTCGGGCCATCCGAAGCTCCCCAGGAGTGTCCCCTTCTTCTACTACCTCTTTTCGAGAGTTTTGTAAGCCCTTGGGTTTATCTTCTATAAGAACCAAGTGGAATTTTATAACAATCATTGCAACCGAGCATAATAAAATCTTTTGAGTAGGCTCTTCAGAGCCCACTCCCCATTCCCCTAGGGGGGACCCATGTCGATGCCTTTTTTTTCATGTTTTGCTTGTTTAGTTTAGTTTCTTTTGCAGAATAGTATATATGATTTGTGCATTCATTTTATATCTTTATTTGATCAAGAGTAAAACAATACTAACCCCAGGACTTCCCGAGTTACCCGAAAGGGGAAAGAGATGCATGGTAGCTTAATTAGAAAACCGTCTCTTCTTTTAGTACTTTGTGTTAGTTTCATATTTCTTTCTCGTTTAAAATTCACCCCTCCTTGCTTTCCCGATTGAGGTTTATTTGAACCGAAAGAGATTCTTGGAGGTTAGTTTTTTTCCTTTTTAACAAACAAACACAATCTTTTAAATCTTTTAAATCAACAAGACTCTATTGTGTATGCTCTGCACCGCTGCGGTTTGACAGGACAGTTGGCTGCATCAAAAGCAACTTGGGTGACTAGTTTAATTAGTCACACACATCAATTAACCTTGCCAAGCGAAAATCCAATGCCTCGATTTGATTCGTTGCGGTGGCAAAATACACAAAGGAAGCGGGAACAATTGGGTAGTGACCTCGAGACACCATTAGGCTACACCCTTGTTGGTGTAGTGTTGAACACGTCAAAGACTCCAACCATCCCACGTATTCCTTGCGGGGAGCCACATCGGATAAGGGTTTTGGATATACTCCTCGTACCTTCGGGTATATTTGGAGTTCCCTTCCCCCTAAATTAATTCACTCATCTCCATATTAATCTAAAATTGACCGAGAGCGCTTGCAACACAATTTCTTTAGGTAATACAACAACACTCTTTATTTTTGGACTACATTGGCACTAGTTTTACATTATACAATCATCTATTTTTGTGTGCTTTACATATCATGTGTTAATCTATGTGTTGTGTTTTAAATATTTTTGTTGCATTATCTTGTTCAATTGCTTAATTTTCATCAAAACTCCTAAAACAACTAAATCATCATCACACTAAACTTTAACAACCTTAGCAACTAATAGGGTCTACCCCCTTGGCTTCATTAGGAGTTGGCCTAAATGTAGGAGTCAAGAACAAGGCGACAGCCTTGACTCGAGACTTGCCCCCAAGGACACATCGTGAGACTTGCCCCCTAAGTTGTACTTGATAGATTTTTCAAGCGAGCCGACAAAGTGGAACAAGTATACTTTTTCATTCTTCAGAGTTCAAAAGTCCGCTAGGAATTTTGTGGGAGTCTGTTCAATTTTTTTTGTAACACATGTTCATACCCCCTTGGGGAAATTGTAAAAAATGTGCTAGCATGATCAATTTTTATAAAAGGCTCTACTTCCTAGACTTATGCATCAAGCCGACTAGACCTAGAGTGTTTTTTCCCTCAGTAATTATTGGTTGTTGAACAACCGACTAATAATTTCTGAGTTTTCACTCACACCTCCAAAGCAGGGGTAGTCGTCTTGGTGGTTAGGCCTTAGGAGGTTATTAGAGCCTCTGTGTTAGTGTTTATATACATGCTAGGCATTCAAATTGAGTCATATGGAAATATGTTAGCTCCCCCTAAAGTTTTTGAGAAAAATAATTTTCTTTCGTTTTTAAGCCATTTTTTAATGGTTTAATTAAAAAAATTCAAAATGTAATAATTGGTGGGTCCGCAGTATGTTTTTGGCGTGGGGATGCTCCTTTTCACACTTAGAGTAGCATCTTTACATTGGTGGCTACTTTCACTATGTTTTGGGCAGCTTAAACATCTCGAAAGGAATTATTTGGCTAACAGAGCATCATAATGGCATTTAATTGCTAAAAATGCATCATTTTGGTATTGGTCAAAATGTTTAAAAAGTCAAAAAAATGATTTTTAAATGGTTAAGTGATGATGGGGCATGGTGGTCCCCATGATGGTGACCTCATTACATGAAGGAGGCATGCAAAGTTTGGGTTATACTCTAAGGCAACGAATGGTTTAAATCATGGTGATGTCAACTCACCAAGGAGAAGACTCATGCTACACTTAGCCTCGCGTTAGTTTGAGGGTGTGGACCCCCTCTATCCACATCACAGATGGAACCTTGGTTTATATATTGATTTACCATACATTGTTTCTTTATTAAGGTAAGTGAATAATCATTTGGTGGTGACATCAAGTGAAGTGAAATTGTGAGCAGGGTTGTGCTAGCTAAGAAGTGGACCCCCCTCCATTTCTTATCGCTTGTAAAACTTTCGGGTATATTCTAAGGTAAATACATCACATGTCATTTGATATAAGGGTTTGTGGTGGCGTCAACCATGTTTCTGCCTAATACACACTTTATGACATGGGGAAGTCTTCAACCAGCTTTGTGTGTCCTTGGGGGCAAGTTAGAGATGGGGACCACTGTCACCAAAGTCTACCAACTCCTTCGTTTAGGCCAAATCCCAACTAAGCCAAGGGGGATAGTCCCTACAAGAAATTATTCCTAAGTTTATTAACTATTAGTTTAAGGGATCTTTTATTAAGGTTGTAAGGCTAAGACTTTACACTATCCCAAGAATGACAATCAGCATGCAATGTAGATAATTATTTCAATGACAAGCAAATCCTGAGATATAGAAAGACTAGTGCATATTAACAAATGGAGTCAAAATAAATGCGTTACAACTTTACAGAAATTAAACTAGATTGATTTATCCACAGTTTAAGTGTTATCTGAACCAAACAAGATTACAATATAAGTAGTCAAATGGATTGTGCAATATGAACAATATTTCACAGTTAAATCAAATGCTTATAGACATACGAATAAATGGAACAACTATTAACAACTACCCAAAATGCTTGAAGAAAAAGAACCAAATTATGTATGCAAGATTTACAAGTTATTCACAGTGTGATTGTTACCCAATAGATTTAAAGATGCCACCAAATGAAATTAGATGCTTGAAAGAACATACTTGCAGTAAACTGAAATGTGAAAGTGCTTGTAAAACAAAGCCTTGAACAACAAGGGAAGTATTTGAAAATTGCTTCGAAAAGAAAAACCTTGAACAACAAGGAAACTTGTTCAGTGATTGAAGGCTCTAACCTTAAGCCAAAAAACATTCTTGATCGGCCAGCCAGTCAGATCCAACTTTCAGATCGTCAATCAGACACATAATGCACATTTTCTCAAAAAAGTCATTTTTAGGGAAAAAATGGAGTTTTTATTAAAAAATGATTATTTTGGAGAAAATTAAAACTCTCCAAATTAATCCAAATTCAGTGAAATAAAAGGATAAATGACATCTCAATGGGCATTTATGATGATTGGAGTTATCATAACTCAGCTTCAGTCAGCATTCAGTGAGCAATAAAGTTATATTCAGTTAACGGGTTTGTCATCTCCAGCTAAACTCCTGAATTTGATGAGATGGAGAGCACTCATTGGTTTGATGATTTGATCGAGGTGAAGACTGGAGATTACACCAGCAGTGGCCTTTCCAAACCTAGCAGTGGCTTCCTCCATACCTAGGATGTGATTTTACCTACCGGATCAAGCCTCTCCTCATGCTCACGCCTTCTCTCTCTAGCAGATGCGCCCTCACATGTGTGGGATGATTCTGGGCTCGGTTTTCGGTGCTGAGGGTTGGAATGGGGGCGCCTTGCCTAGGTGGAGGCCTCCCCTCATTCCCAGCCCATCTTCTTTAGGTCTGCTCGGTCAGTGGTGGTTAGTCTGGTTAGGTCTGGTTTTCTGGTTTTAGGGTTTTTGGTTCTTCATTCATTGTATAAATAGAGGCTGCTTTAGCTCTATTCGGATGGATTTTTGTTTAGAGAAACTCTGTCCAAACTCTATAATGCTTGTTACTTTATGCAACCATGGAATAAAATTTTAAGGCTTTGGAGGCATACATGGTTTGTTAAATGTGGATGAATGCTTGGCGAATGAGGTGATAATGTTTCAAATTCTTTATTTTCATGCTTAGGTTGTGTTATCACTTGCCTTGTAGTTGCTTGCTTAAGGTGGATCCAAAATGGAAGGTAGAGGGGCCAACAACTAAGGGGTGGAACCATGACTTCCTAGACTCCCAAATGGATGGTTGTCACACCAATCAAGGCAGCCTTCACTTTAGGTTATCCTAGTCCAGGACAACAATGGGGGAGACCCGGATCTGCTCCCGACAGGAGAGATCGAACCTAGACACCAGAAGAAGATCAGATGGGGCTTCAGGGGACTTAAGGTGCAAGGTGAATGGAAACCCTAGCTCTAGGGTTTAGGTACTAGCAACTGTCTTGGGAAACATAACTATGACAGGGCGAGCACGAATAGAGTTGGGACTATCCAGTACCTAGAAATCATGCTCAGTAAAAGGTGTTTGAGCTATCAGTGAATGTTGGTAGATGGCAAAGGCTAAGAGCCTAAGGGCGGCGCTTGCTTGGAGATCAGTGCTTTGTATGCATTGGGCAATGGAGTCAGCAGTAAAACAACGTTTCAGGAAACCCACTTGGAAAACACCTTGATCTACAAAACCAGAAAGCAATTGGTCCAAAAAGGCCAAGGAACAAGAAACCCAGCTCAATAGATAGCTAGCGCTAGGGCCTAGGAAGACAAATCTGAAGCTTCAGGGGGTACCGGAAGGCTGATGGCTCAGCGTTGAAGGAGAAAAGAGGTCAGGATGACCTAATCTACAAGCCCAAATCAGGAAACCAGCAGAAAAATCAGATCTGGAAAAGTCAAACTCTGATGATGGGGCTAGGAGGCTGAAAAAAACTGATTTTTCAGATCTAGGGAAAACCGGGAAGAAATAGCTCAACATTGGGTGTGTTCTAGAATGCTTGGGCCCTGATCTATCAGCCTATCTTGTCAGATTTCAAAAAAAATTAGTTCCAGAAAAGTCCAGTTTTCAGTGAGGTTGCTAAGGCATTTTCAGTCAATTTTTTAGATCTAGGTCAAATGGTCAAGCAATTTGATAGCGTTGGGGTTGATTTAAGCTGTGTGGGACCCGATCTATCCATCTGTGAAGTCAGAATTCAAAAAAACTCAAAACCCTAGCAGGTCAATTTTTCAGTGGGGGGTTATGCATTTTTCTGCTTAAAAATCAGACCTAGGTCAAACTGTGAGGAATTTGACCAGAGTTTTAGTTGATTTGATGATGGGGAGGCCCGATCTATGAAACCCAGAAAGGGTTTGGCAAAAGATCGGACTATTCCCAATTTTATTGATTTTTAGGGATTTTAGTGCTTTGGAAGTTTTCAGAAAAAGTTGAAGAAAAGCAAGGTACAATGGAATAAGATCTGAAAAAGAAGAGACTTACCTGCTGGATCTTACCTGGAAATTCTTGTAGAAGTCTGTAGTAGTGACGATCTTTGCTATCCCGATCAATTCTGGAAGATCCCCATGATTTCTATGGCATATGCAAGCTCCAAGCCACCAATGTGCCCCCTACCCTGCATGAGCAAACGTTAACCATATCAGATTTGCTAATACAAGATAAAGAAACTGGATGCTATAAGACAGTAAAATGAAGTAACCATAGATCACAGTGAAACTAATGAAAACCCCCTGATCCAAGACGAAGAGAACCGAGCGAGTTGAGGTCCCCCTACAAAAACGCCCTCCTGTAGACAAAACAATGATAGCCACGAAAAATATAGATCTCACGAGAATTTTCACAATGCTAGGAAGCTGAAGAATAGCTAATCACCATTTGAGCACATCAGATGCAAAGCAAATCCAGAAAAATTTCTACAAAAAAGTTTTTCTATTATTCAGATCCAAGAGCCAAAGACCCATTACAAATGAGAAGCTCTCTCCTTTAAATAAAAATAAGAGAACCTCAATCATAATCAAATCCTAACCACTTTCAAAACAAGTGGCTAAGATTAAAAGATACAATGTTCTAATCAATGGTTCAGATGACCTCAACATACAATACATGGATCAATATAATTATAATCTACCAAAGTGGACTTAAACCACCCAAATAAAGGTAACCCACTCAACAAGAAAAAAATGAAAGCACATGGTGGGTCCAAGGAGTGTTTGACTAACTCCGTTTGGGTGTCCCCATGGCAAAATAAATAATATAACAATTTAAAATTTTGACTTTTGTGCCTCCTTGAGGAAATCGTGGGTGTCCCAAAAAGCTCCAGAAAATATATAAAATTTGCCCAAAAATAGGTGCGGGCCACATAAAATGCTGAAACTGCTGGAGAAGGTGTGGAAGACATCACTCTCATCATTGTGACTCACCCCATGCCATTTTTTTTCCTCAGTAGCCCAAATCGATTTCTTCAATAGCCATTTGATCATTTTTTAATCTGCCTCAGGAAATGTGATACTACTAAAACAACCTCCTAGGGTGCCTT
>LPNX010313694.1:24146-50105 GCA_001517045.1 Pseudotsuga menziesii | reverse complement strand
TATTACTTAGACTCAGACTTTCAAGACTATACTCACTTCATAGCTGTAGTCATTTTGCTAGTGAAGGGTGAAAGGTGGAAATGACAAGGCTAAGGCAAAAAATGACCTTCTACTCAACATCATGACACTTTGGACAAGGAAAAGGAGAACTCACTATAACCAATACTGGACAAACAACAACACAAGGAATGGCAGTGCTTCACAAATGGATGAGTTGTTTAGAGAGTGCTTATTCAACTTAAGCATCATGTCTACATCAATCTTGATCCAATTTCATTAGGATCACATTTTATTCTGTGGCCTTTTTGGCCTATATGAACCCTTTGGGACTTCACCAGTGCTCAAAAGCACAGCTAATCACAGCTTTCATCCGGGCCGTATTTATTTTTATCAAGGTCAGCAATTCTTCGATATAACATTTTTTAACCATTGCTTTTTGGACCTTTTCTTATACTCTTCAAGGAGTATTTTAGCATTTCAATGCTCTTGCCCTTTTTACATATGTTAAGAAACACAGTTTTACAATTTTCATTTTCCATGGGTGCATATTTAATATTTCAATAAAAGTAGTACATGAGCTTTCAATTTTAGCCAACAACATCTCAAGTGACTAGGGGGAATTCTGCACAGTGCCAAACATCGGGACAACCGACCAGAATGATTTAGGCATACTATCCAACTTACCATAGGCAAGTTTTGTCACCAACTTAGAGCCGAGACACAATGTAAACAGGGAGGCTTGTCCACAAGTCAAGAAGTCAGTCGAGTTAAAAATTAAACTGGAAGGTAATGAATGGATGCAGACAATGAAATGATGGAGTCAACACTAGCAAGCCAAAACAATGGTGGGAATGACTACCTCTATTCTCCCTAAGGAGGGTAAAACCAATGAGTATAGATCAAGAATTTCAAAGCCAGAGTAAGGACATCAATACATAGTATAATATACAACCAAGTCCATATAAATATGACCTCCAGATCATGATACCACAAGTCAATATATGTCACAAGAATCAATAGAAGAGCAATAATAACCACAACACCATATAAAATACTGAGTCATATCCATGCAATATAATCCATCTGAAACACCATATATCTAATGAGAAAGTACTGATATATCACTGGGCATCCACTACTGCTCTGAAATAACATAAATGGCTATATCGGTCCTCAAATCTGAGTGTCCCGAGACTCAGTCCTGGCATGGGAGAGTACAATAGTCCACTAATACAAAAATGATCTATCAGAAATGCTCATCTCAGCATCTCATATGTAAGAGATCTGGCTGACAAATGTACTGTGTCTGAAAAATAGAATATGGTAGCTTGGCTACTATATATGTGATAACAGGTTGGATAATAATTCATGCTTTAGAAGGCTTCTATAAGCACGTAAGATTGATTATTTGAAGTTTCAATTTAATCTTTTATGATTTTGCTCTTAAGAATTGAAAGTAGCATTGATTATTCAGTTATATGATATGCTCTTTTACATTTTAATTGATAAAACATACATGATCTAATCCATCTTTTTGCAAGTGTTGAGTTGACTTTGTGCAGATTACCTCATCAAATCAAGTAGGAGTTTGAGTTCAGGTGCATCCTCTCCTCTTGAAGCCAAGGAAACTTCCAGAATTTTCAAGCTTCAAGGAATCCAAGCATCATCAAAAAGCCACAGGTTTGAGTGTTTATCTTCATTATTATTCATCCTTTAAAATTTATGAAATATTCACTTTCTTGGGTTAGGGCAAGGTTTGGGCTAAAGTGAACATCAATTCACCAAGCCTTATGCCCCATTTGGCTGTCCTGTTTGTAATTTGCAGCCTTATTTGTCTTTTTATTGGAGCCACTTCTTCCCATCTCTTGCTATCCACTTTTGCCCTCTTTTTAACCTTTTGGACAGCCCTCTTTAGTCCTCTTTCTTCACCTTTTGCAGCCATCTTTTGGTCCCCTTTTGCAGCCACCTTTTGGGCCTTATTTTCAGCCTTCTTCATCACTTTTTGCAGCCCTCTTTCTTCAGTTTGTAGCCCTCTTTTTGCCTTTGTTTCCAGCCTTCTTTGACCTTCTTCTGTCCTCTCTTCACCCCTCTTTCACTTCTCTTCCCTTAGCTTTTTTACTTCTCTTTTTCTTCTTCCTTTTTGGTAAAGATTGAGTAGTTTTTTGTGACTTAGTTTGTAGATCTAGTTTTAATTTATGTTTTATAAACTAACATCATAACAAGTTTTGTGTTTAGAGCTCTTAGTTTCAGGCAGGTGAAGGAGAGCCCAAAGGCTACAAACAAACAAGGAAGCAAGCAAGAGCAAAAGACTAAAACATCTCCCTCATCTTTCTTCCCTTTCTCATCATCTGCTCATTCAAGAAGAGGCTAAGCATAATAAATCATTGTAAAAGAAATTAATAAAAATGCTAGTTGGGAGCAAGCCTCCCATCTTTTTTACTTCCCCTATTTGGGGGAAGTGCGTCTGGCTTTCTTTTTCATGTTTCTTAGCATAGTTTCAACTTAAGAGTACTTAGTTTTCATTTCCACTAATTGCTAGTTGTTCTTTTATTATAATCACTAATTGCTAGATTGGATTGTTGCATTTTTGTATCTTTCTATATAATTGTCAATCTTAAAAGGAACCAAAATCTCTTGAATCTCACCATAAGGTGGATCAAGAGTGCTCTCTGTCGGAGAGTTTGTTTAACTATCTTTGCTTTACTTTCATGCATCATATTATTTTCTAATTTAACTAATCAATAAGTAAGACTCTTGAACTTGCAGAAACACAAGTCAAGAGCACTCTCTATTGAAGAGTATCATTAGTGTTGCATAATCCTTGCATTAGGCATCTAGATTAAATAAGACTCTTGAACCTTTGTCATAAGACAAGGTCAAGAACGCTCTCTGTCGAAGAGTTTAACAACTCACACCCCCTCTAATTAATTTACTTCGTTGATCTCCTTCACCTAGTATGCTCTGCCGACTTTCGAGTTGGGCTCGTACTCAGAACGGTGAATGGATTTGCTAAGACCACAATAACAACATAATTAAAACTTTTATCCCATAACCAACGCACCGGCGTTGTTTCAATAAAATACTCAGGTAGTGGGCAAATTCCAAGTGTGGGCACCGGGCAACCCAATCTGGACAAAATTGGTTAAGTTATTGAACACCTAGCTGTGATTCCAGACAGGTCCGTCATGTCTTCAAACGGAGCCACTGAAGGTATTTCCGGTTAGGATTTCCAGACACCTTAAACAAGATCACCATTAAAATCTTTAAAACTTACCAAGAACACTCGCACAATCTAACATTCATCGGTTTAAATTCCAAACTTGTGTTTATTTCTTTAGCGCATTTCAGTTCCATCGACTCCATAAGGCACTAGTCCTTGTTTTGTTTTGCATAATTATATGATCAATTGTCTATGGCTTAATATAATTGTTATCATTGAATGCATAATTGATGTCTAGAATTTAAATTTATCTTTTATTCTCTCATTGCAACGTGGATATCCTTTTTTGATCTTGTTTCATATTCATAATAAAGTAAAACACCCTCTAAATCATAATAACTCCTAAAAAAACACTCATCTGCATCCGCAACCTTCAAAAACACTTTAACAACTTAAGAGCCGTAGAAAACTCTTTTGTAGGGACTACCCCCCTTGGCTTCGTTAGGAGTTAGCCTAAATGAAGGAGCTAGGAGTAGGTGATAGTACCTAGCTCTGTGTTTGCCCCTAGGGTCACACCTCTCCCACTTTCCTAAGTGAGGAGACAACTTTCAATTGATTTCAGCTGTTGGTGTGCAATCAGCGGACAATAGGATGTACAAAAACCTTTGTAGATCTAAAGTAAACTACTCATAAACAATAGCAAATAACCATTTACTATCAAGTCCCCTTTGCAAAAAATCTTTGCAAGGGGCATTTATGCATGTAAATAAACAAATCTCACCAAAATGAACTATTTTTACCTCAAGCTTGAAGAGAAGAGACCAAACACCAAAAAAAGATAGAGATCCTTCAAATATTTTCTTCTATTAGGCCCAACTAGGGCAAGATTCAATACAATGGGAGCCTCTAGGGCTTGAGCAAAGCTTGAGAAAAAAGTGAGAGGAGAAGAGGAGAGAATTTGGTAGCATAACCTTAGCATGAGAAAATAGTGTGGAGTGAGGGAGAGGAGCTGTCCTTATTTAGAAAAAATAGAAAAACCCCTTGGATCCAAAACCCTCTTGAGAAACCACCTTGTATTAGGGTTTTAGTTTTTCCTTTAACTTGAGCTTGCTCTTACATCTGATTTTTGGGTGATCGCTGGAGGGAGCTCGAAGGAAACGTTTTTAGGGTTTTCCCTTGGTGAGGCTGGTCGAGCGGCGGGTAGGCCGCGCTGGTCTGCTTGCAGACGTCGTCCCTGGGCCTCCTGAGGAGAGCCATGGAAACAATGGGGCAGGGGGACTCTTCCTGGGTAGGAAGAGAACCGAAGCTTGGAAGGGAGAAGCCAGCTAAGGGGGGAAATGAAGGCGAAAGGCATGCAGGAAGCAGGTCAGGGAAGAAGGTAGGCCTGGGGGGCTGCTTGCCGAAGTCCACTTCCATCCCAGCGATTCAAATCAGATCTAAGGCAGTTAGAGGTAAGATCGAATTATGGAAGGAAAAGGCCCTAATCGAGAAATTTGTGGGGATATGGCCAAATGAGAAAGACCTAGTTAAATGGATAAACATTGTGTGGAACCTTAAAGGGCATTATGACCTTCATCTAGGATCAAAGGGTTTCTTCACCATTATCTTTTCAACCAGGAAGACAGAGATAGAGTCATGGAGGGAGGCCCGTACTTCTTCTTCTCGGCTGGATTATACCTTCGTCCATGGAAGGAACGTTTTAACCCAAAGATGGAGGATATGACAGTTGCCCCAGTCTGGATCTGCCTCTTCTCACTCCTGGGTGAGTACTGGGATCTGGATACTCTAAGGGACATAGGCAACACTCTAGGGGAATTCATAAATGTAGCAGAACAAACTAAGATCCAAAGGTATACCTCTTTTGCTCGAATATCTGACTATATGGACCTCTCCAGAGAACTCTCGGAAGCAATCAGTTTAAACTGGGAAGACGAAAATGGATTTAGCCCATTGACTATGACCAACTCCCCTTCAGATGCCGTCACTATCATGACTATGGTCATCTTGGAAGGAACTTCCCCAAACTAAGCCCGGGCCTGGAACGTCTAATCCTTGACAGGAAAAGGATACAGAAACGGATGGGTTCACACAGGTGAAAAATAGAAGAAGCAGAGGGGGAGGAAGACCTAATGCAAGAAAGGAGCAGGTGACAAAGGAGCAACGCTCCAGAAACCCCTTTAAGGCTTTGGGGACACAGAATGAGGATGGGGATGTCTCCGTCGAGAAACTTGCAGTAGAACAGCAGGAAAGTCTAATCAAAACCCCAGAGGAAGAGGATGTGCAGTAGATGGAAGGGACGGAGGAGGAAGAAGGAGACGACATGGAACTCGGCGAGCTAGACCTGGATGCGATCGAGGAAGAATGTGGGAAGAAAGGCCAGGGCTATGTCTCTCGACACCAAATCGAACTCTTGCAGGAGGCAATCATTCGAACCGATGCCCATGACAGTCTTGGGATTGATCCAAATTCACAAAAAGGAAGTAAGAGGAAATCTCCAAAAGAAGAGTTAAGAAGAGGTAGGAAGACGAATAAACAACGCATAGCAGTGGTGGGAGTTAGACTAATTGAATCTGGCCAATATCCTACGATCAGGGCGGCCTTCTCTGAAGTCAAAAAGCGATGTCAATGAAGATCATATCATGGAACATAAGGGGGTGCGGCAACCCCAAGAAGTGGAAAACACTGAGCAGGAAAATCAGGCAGGAAAACCCAGATATCCTTTTCCTTCAAGAAACGAAGTGCTGCCTTGAGGGCTTGGAGAAAATAAGGGACAAAATCTGGAAAGGCAGTCACCTAATGGCCCTAGATGCGGCTGGACAATCAGGTGGAGTGGCAATTTTTTGGCAGCCTAGGACTATGGAGCTCTTTGAATGGCGAGCAAACAAGTTTGCTCTCATGAAAGACTTTCGCATTTTGGAATTGAGGGTGAGGTGATCGTTGGGGAATGTTTATGGCCCCAGCAGCTTCCTCGAGAAGCAGACCTTCATGGCCTTCCTCAGCTAGCTCAAGGATCAAACTAAGGTGGGAAATGGGTGCTAGCTCAAGGATCAAACTGAGGTGGCCTTCCTTAGCTAGCTCTGACCACTGGCCCATCAGCCTTACCTGGGATTGGTCAATCCCATCTATAGGCAAACCGTTCTGTTTTGAACAATTCTGGCTGGAACATAAAGACTTCAAGAGCCTTGTCCATCAATGGTCGCAAGAGCTGGTCCCCCCACCCCCCAGGAACAGTTATGTACCGCTTTCAACAGAAACTCAAGGCTCTGAAGGCCAAAATTCGCACGTGGAACAGGGAGGAATTTGGGAACATCTTTGAGGACAAAAAAAGGTTGTTAAGTGAGTTGGACCTCATAAACAGAAAAGGCATGGAAGTAGGTTGGGACGAGGACATGAAGATCAAAGAGAAGGACCTAATGAATCAAATTGAGGCTTGGGGAAGACAGGAAGGAATTTTCTGGCAACAGAAGGCGAGGGTTAAATGGCTGCAGGAGGGAGAAAGAACCACTAAATTCTTCCATAACTCGGTGATTTAGAACAGGAGCAGTTCTAGAATCCAGAAACTAAAGAAAAGGGATGGCAGTAGAGTGGAAACCATACGGGAGATAGACGCAAAACTCACGCAACACTTCTTAGAGATTCTTAGTGAAGATAGAGGGGATAGAGGAAGGGATATTGAACAAATTACAAGCGTAATCCCCAGGGCAGTCACTGGAGAAAACAATGAAATGCTAACCAAGCCAGTAGGGATGCAGGAGGTAGAGGAAGTTATCAATGAAATGGCCTTAGGGAAAGCTCCTGGTCCGGATGGATTCACAGCTAACTTCTTCCATCAATTATGGGATCTCATCAAGGAGGAAGTTTTGGACATAATCGAGGAATCCAGAAACAAGAGGGGAGTCCTAAAAGCCTTCAATGCGACCTTCCTAACCTTAATCCCCAAAGAGGCAGGGGCAGATAGTCCAGACAAATTCAGACTGATAGCTTTATGTAATGTTATCTACAAAATCATCTCCAAGGTTATTGCTAATCATCTTAAACCTCTTCTTCCCAAGCTTATCAGCCCAGAGCAACCGGGATTTGTGGAAGGAAGATAGATTCTGGATGGGGTCATTCTAGTTCATGAGGTGCTGCACTCGCTCAAAATCACGAGGCAACCAGGTATGATGATCAAGCTTGATATAGCAAAGGCTTATGATAAACTGAATTGGCAGTTTATGGAGAAAATGCTGGAGGCCTATGGTTTCTGTCAAGGATGGGTGGAATGGGTCATGGGCTTAGTCACAACACCCTTCTTCAACATTCTCCTTAATGAGTCGCCGACTAGCACCTTCCAGCCCACTCGTGGTATCAAACAAGGTGATCCTCTTTCTCCTTTCCTCTTCATCCTTATGGCTGAAGGTTTGAGTTGCCTTATCATGTCCTAGGCAGTCAGAGGAGAAATCAAAGGGTTAAAAGTCCACGATGGAATGGCACCTCAAACATACCAGGGATTTGTTGACGATACTATGCTTATGGGGCACCCTTCAGTCCAAGAAGCACAAAGCTTCAAAAATAGCCAAAAGCTCTTTGCAAAGGCCTCTGGCTTGGCTCTCAACCTGAACAAGTCTCAGGTTTCTTTTGTGAACACTACCCTTGCTACTCAGAGAAACATCTTACGGATCTTGGGCTTCTCGAAAGGTGCTTTCCCATCTAAATACCTTGGGATTCCCCTGGGGGTGGGGAGGCTGCAGAAAGCGTCCTAGCGGGAACTTATGGATAGAATGAAGCAGAAACTTTCAAACTGGGTTTTGCGTCCCTTAAACTTTCGCAGCAGGTTGATCCTGGTTAAAACAATTATGCAGGTTATGCCTATATACCTTTTCTCGATTCTGGCAGCCCCTAAGTCAATCCTTAAGGAAATCCGAAGTCTTCAACGAAATTTTTTATGGGGTGGAAGTGAGGAGAAAGACAAATTCTCTCTAGTATGCTGGGAGGATATATGTCGGCCAAAGGGGCTGGGAGGGTTGGGCCTTAGAGATCCTGAAGTGATGTCTGAGATCCATGGCGCAAAAGTCTGGTGGCAGTGGGTAAATCACTCATCTGAGCCATGGGCCAAGCCTTGGCACATTATATATGCTCGTAATCGACCCATACAACAATTGATTAGATTCAACGAGACCTTAAGCGGGTCCCCCATATTGATGAAAGCGCTAATTGGCAGGAATATTGTTCATGATCATAGTTTCTGGGAGATCAGGGATGGTAGCAGGGCCAAATTCTGGGATGATTCGTGGAATCAACTTCCCATCCTTGGTAGAGATCCGAGATGGTTGCATATCAAGGACAAGGCGATTGAGGCGGGCAAGATTCAGGTGAACCAATCTTGGACGATCCGAAATTTTGAGGACCAGCGCCAATGGCATTTTCGGGAAAAACCTGACCTCACAAGCGTGTATGATTGGGGGGCTTTCCAGGAAGAAATGATCAAACGTTTCGTCAAGGTTCAGGAAGGTCCAAATGTATTAAGATGGGGACACACAAATCGGGGCTCCTTTAGCATTAAGGAAGCCTACAACATCAGGCTAGGAAACCATGCAGAGGTCAATGATATCTGGAAAAAAATATGGACTGTGAATCTCTGGCCCAAGGTCGCTCTCTTCATGTGGCTGGTTGTCAGAGGAAGGATCCTGACCAATGAAAACTTAAGACGGCGGGGGGTGTAGGGACCCTCTCAATGTTGCCTGTGCTACCAAGAGGAGGAATCCATGAGTCACCTCCTGGATAAATGCACATATGCAGCGGCCATCTGGGACAAAGGGGGGATGGGATTTCGAAGAAGTGACAGAAGGCGGGGCCAACCGGCTCAAACCCTGGAAGAATGGCATCCAAAAGCTTATAAGAACCCCATTATCAGATCTATCTGGGACGCCTTCCCAGGTATGACCATGTGGTGTCTGTGGAAGGAATGGAACGCTCAGATTTTCAGGGACCAACGTAAAGATGTGGAGACGGTGTCGAAAATGGTGAAGGACAATCTGATGTCTTCCATCTAGTGCATGCAATGGCATGATCAGGATAAGGTTATCCCCCGCGAAGAAGCTCAGATTGCTGCGAATTGGGGTCTTGACAGATCTATGATGGATGGCCTGCGAAGAAGGGACAAGATATGCCAACCATCCAGCTCGAACTTCTGGACCGCCCCTCCCCCTCATGTTTTCAAGCTAAACTTTGACGGAGCATCCAGGGGTAATCCGGGACCGACGGGCTTTGGTGGTTTATGCCGCGACCATGATGGAAGGATATTGACTGTGTTTCTAGGAGCAATCGGTTTGGACACTAATAACTTAGCTGAATTGGAAGGAATGATTCAAGGTCTCGAAGTTTTGATCAGGGGTGGCCATTTTCCTGCGATCATCGAGGGAGACTCGAAAATTCTTATCCATATGGCCAAACAAATGGTGATTGGACAAGCATCCGAAAAGGTTTCTTCCAATTGGTGCCTCACCAGCAAGTCAGACCACCTCCACTCCCTCCTCCTCACTCACATAGCGGTTTCCTTCTACCATGTCAAACGGGAGGCCAACAAAGCAGCTGACCTGCTGGCAAACGCTAGTGTGGAAGGCGACCCAGGCTTTCGATGCGACAGACTTGAGGCTTTTGGGGCGGACGAATGGGCCCAGCACTATAGACAACTGGCCTTAAGGGACGTGAACAGTGGGGCACAGATGGCACGTCCGGAAGGTGGCAGGACAGATGGGGACAAGAGGCGCGAGCACACCCAAACTAGACCAACCTAAATGCTGTGTGGGTGATATGGTTTAAATGATCGACGCAGATGGTGGCTGTCCTTCGCCATCATTATGGTTAATGCTGCAGAGAATGATAAGATGGGCAATATGAGACAGGATCGTTGGCAGGATTGGGATCGTAATTGCCATAGGAGGGACGCCGTAGATAATGGTATGATGGTACGAGGGTTCTTGTTTTCATGATAAGCCTGACGCAAGCGAAGGACTAGGATGGGAAGGCTCCCATGCGCCCCCCCTCTTCTTATGTTGCGAAGGTCAGGCCACCCTTCATCCCTCGTTGAGGCAAAGTTTTCAGGCTCCAAAACCACGTTCTCCTTCTTGTGTGCCCTTTGGTGTCTGGAACTGAAGGTGTGTCTCGGATCCGTTCACTACTTCACTTCTGCATTCCTATCCTCTATCTTATGGCCCCAAAGCGTAAGTTTAGAAGAGATTTGTGCACTGGAGATGCATCTGCCCACCCTGATCCCAAGGGGAGGGGCATTCTGAGGCGGACTCGTCAAGCAACTAGGGCTCAACTCCAAGCCCAAGAGGAGGCAGAAAATTTCAAAGAACATGTCCCGCTCAAAATCCGCCTAGAGGTTGAGAAGGTCGTCGAAGAGCTCTGGTTAGAGATGAAACGCATGCCAAAAGAACGCTTGCATGAGGAAGTAGCGGACTGGGTCCTGGATCCCGGCTGACAAAGCCTCAGCTTATGATTGTATGCTGATGACCTACTGGGTGACCATGCGTATGGTGGGTCTCTCCTCGGTGGTGCGAGAAGCTAAGGGAGAAGGGAACGCGAAATCGATGCTTTTCTGGAAGGAGAACAATAGTGAATGCCGTACCATGCACCAGAAGATTGATATCATAGCTTCCAAGTTGGGATGCCCTTTCCACCCAGTTGATCGAAGAGCGCTGGAGTGCACTCGACCACGGGTGAAGGACAGTCAGAGCGGACCAATGTGCGTGGGAGTATCGGTTGGAGTCCAGAATGAAGCTGCTCCCCAAAACCCCTACGCGGCAATAAACCCAACTGTTTCGCCCCGATGGGGCATCTCTCCTCTAGGCTGGGTCTGACCTTTTTCATCTTCATGTCTGGGTGTTTGCAGGATCTGTTTTAGTTAGAATTTGCTTCGACAGAAGTAGTAGTAGCAGTATTGATAAACATATAGGTTATGGAAATTCTAGAACTTTATAGGCTTTATAGCAGCTCTGCTTTGATATGGGAAGGGAAGTCCTGTAATTTTGATGGGAAAAAATGTATTGGGGGTAACTGGAAGACATGGGAAGACTCTATATATTTTTTTGGGAAAAAAGAATAGGTCTGGTTTCGAATGGGGTCGAGGACACTCCGGCCTTGTGAATGTTTTGGATGATTATCTGCTATGTAAATTTGCCCCTGTAAAGTAATACAATATTTTATTTACAAAAAAAAAAATTTGAGCTTTCTCTCCTCCAATAAGAAACAAGGGCGCTTCCCTTTGGTGGACTTAAAATAATTATAAAAAAGAAATCTAGGGTTGGAAACTCCCCTTGGTTGACTTTTTTAGGCTTGACGTTTTCATTTGGGAGTGGTTTATTCCCAAATGTGGGACCCTTCACACTAGCGCTCCCCTTCTTAAGTGGGTTTCCACCATGTGTCGACCCCCTTTGACTTAAACTTTTATTTTTCCTAAGTAAACTTGGAAAAAATAAGAGGGGCACCCCACTTAGGAGATCTTCAACCATGGGGGGGTTTTACTCAAAAATAAAAGTTGACTATGCTTATCCAACCCCCAAACTTAATTACCATGGCCTTATTTGATTTTTTCCTTCAAAATCAAATAATTTAATTTTTCACCCTAGGACATTAAATTAATTTCCTAAAAAAAATACCTTGTCTTAACCAAAATTGGTCCAACTTCCTAACCCCTTGTCAGAATAACATGGGACTTAAACCTATGGCTTAGGGGATGTCATAAAATATTCATTTGCATTCATAACCCCTATTACAAAATGCCAAGGATCAAGAAATTAAATTATTACATCAAAACTTAATTAATTAACCACCCAATGGTAAAGTTAATTAATTAGAAAAAATAAAAATAAAATTAAAATCCTAACGAAATTCTGCAAGACTACAAGATATGGCTAGCATGGTCATGGAAAACCACTTGAAACCTTAGCCACCTCATGGGCTTGATTATTAGAACGCCAATTCACCACTTTAGAGGATTGGTGAGTGAAAAACCCAACCAATTAAAATTGTTAAATAACAAAATTAACTGGAAGGGGAAAAAATACTCGGTGAAGAGGACTTCCCTGATAATAAAGTCCATGGTGACATCCTAGAGGAATGACCCATGCTAACATATAAAATTACATCAGTTATCCCACGCTGGGGAGCGGACATTTTGTGTACAAAGGGGCAGAAATGCCTTGCTGAGTAAAAAATCCCTTGGATTTTTCCATGGTACAAATTGTACAATATGTACATCTGCAATGTACACGACGTTGCAACCTAGTCGATATAGGTGGGAAACATCTGGCTCCAACTTTGGGACGTGTGTTTGATCATCGGAGAGGACATGAGAACTCTAGAACCTGCAACCACAGATTCTCACCAATAACCAACGTAAGATCTTATGTAGAAACAAATAAATAAACAATATGGATAAAGAAATGACTATACAAATAACTATACATATATGCATAAACAATAAATGAATGAAATAATACAAAAGTCTAAAGAATGCAAGGAAAAGGTTAGAGATACGTTACAGAAGGGTGTCCCCTTGAACACCATGTTGACTCTATGTGTAGAAAACTTTGAGTTGTTGACCATTCCTTGGAATGTTCAAAGGTTCTCCATTCAAGTGATCAAGGTGGAATGAGTTTGTTCCTGCTACTGATCTGATCACATAAGGGCCTAACCATAGGATGTCAAACTTCCCATGTTTCCCTGGCTTTTCTTTGCCTTTGTCCCATAACACAATTGTATCCCCTACTTTGAAGTCCCTTGGTCTAGCTGATTTGTCGAAAGTTTTCTTTATCTTTTCCTGACTTCTAAAGTTTTGGTCCTAATCTTTTCTCCTTATTTCATCCAACTCTATAATATGATTAATTATGTTTTGAAGTGCAGTTTCTTCTACGTCAACCCCTTGAAGCAACTGATACACTGGAATACTAAGGTGAACTAGTAGTTGTGCCTCTAAGCCATAGACTAACTCAAAAGGACTCTTGCATGTAGATGCTTTCTTTGTTATTCTATTAGCCCATAAAGCATACTTTATTTTACTATCCCAAGACCTTTTTTTTCCCCCACTTTTTTCTTGACTATGGTCATTAAATTTTTATTACTAGATTCCGCTTGACCATTTCCTTGACGATAATAATCTGATGCATGAGATAAGACATTGCCATACTTTAAACAAAATGCAGACATTTCGGCTGAACAAAAAGATTTGGCATTATCTGTTACCATCTTTGAAGGCAATCCAAATCTAGTTATTATCCTATCTTCAAGAAAATCCATGACTACCTTTTCAGTTGTTGATTTAGTGGGAATGGCCTCTACCCATTTAGTGAAGTAATCTATAGCTATTATAATCCATGAAATAACATTACTTGAATTATCTTTAAACTTTCCTATGAAGTCTAAACCCCACTGTTGAAAAGGTTCCTCAACAACAACTGGTTGAAGGGGAAGGGAAGCTATCTTATATTTTCCAGTGAATAGCTGACAAGGTTTACACTATCTTACAAATTGATGCACATATGAAAAGATGGTGGGCCAATAATAACCTGCTCTAAGAAACTTGTGAGTAGTAATTCTAACAACAAAATGACCACAACAAAATACACTATGAAAATCATCCACTTGTTTTTTAGCTTCAACTTCATCCACACAACTAAGGACAATAACATCTGGATTCCTCCATCCTAAAACATCTTTAATAATGACATAGTTGGATGATTTAAACCTTAAGGCTCTTCTTTTATGACCTATAAGGTAACTTGGGCATGTTAGATTCTTAAGATAGAAGATTATATCTGAATACCACTCAACCTGCTCAAGTTTTAACACATTTGGGGATGATGCTGGAACATCAATCTGACACACCATATTCTGATCATCCAAACCTAAAGCCTTCTCATTACTTTCTGTTAACATTTTAGCCAAACCCTGTCCTTTAATCAACTTTGTGTGTTTAATTTCTAATTCATACCCTTGAATTTTAGACACCCACCTACCTCTTGGACCTAGACCCTCTTCTTGAGTTAACACATCTTTAATTGTTGAACTAGGAACATACCCAATTACTTTGGCATACCCAATAAAAATTCTGAAATGCTTAAGTGACTTCACCAAAGCATATGCTTGTTTTTCTACTACGTGATACTTTAATTTTGAAACTCTTAAAATTTTACTCATGGATGCTATGGGTTGTTCTTGGCCTTACTCATTTTTCTGTAACGAAACACCAGCCATGGTGTCTTCAGATGCAAAGGAGAAAATGTAGAAGTTTTTAGAATGATCTGGACTTATCAAAACAGAGGCTTGGGCACATGCATCTTTTATTTGCTGGAAAGCCCTTCTACTTGTATCATCCCACTGAAATTTAACATCATTTCTAAGCAACCTATTCAAGGGCTTAGTTACTTCATCTAGAATAGGAATAAATGTCCTAAGAAAATTAATCTTTTCAGAGAAGGATTGAAGGCCCTTCTTTGTGCTAGGAAAGAGAATCTTGGCAATGGCCTCAACTCTTTTTGGATCTATTTTCACACCATCTTTACAAATTATGTGACCCAACAATTTCCCTTGTGTCACCCCAAAAATTGACTTACCTGGATTTAATGAAATCCCAAATTCTTTGTATCTTTCAAAAACCTATTTTAAGTGCCCTATGTGACTTTTCCCATCCTTTGAAAACACTGTTAAACCATCCTGATAAATTTCAATAATCCTTCCAATCAAACCTATGAAAGCATAATCCATAACTCTTTGAAAAGTATCTCCAGCATTGGACAAACCAAAAGGCATCCTTAGATATTCAAAAGTTCCCCATGGAGTTGTAAATGTAGTTTTATGCCTATCTTCTTCTTTAACTCTGACTTGGTTGTAACCAGAAAAACCATCAAGCATTGAAATCATACCAGACCCTGCTACTCTTTGTAATAGGGTTTCCATCTTTGGAAGGGGATAGTTATCCTTTTTACACACAATGTTTAGGTTTCTGAAATCCACACACAACCTTATTTGACCAATCTTCTTCCTAACCAAGCACCAAGAAGAATATCTAGTGTGGGTTATTATTCCAACTGTTAACATCTTTTGCAATTCCTGTTGTACTAAGGGAGCCAACTTAGGATTTATTTTCCTTAATTTCTATCTAAAGGGCTTAGCTTCTTCCTTAAGTGGGATGGTATGCTGAATTACATCCTCCCTATAGACCTTGAGTTCATCATATGTGAAAGCTATAACATCTCTATATTCCCTTAGTAAATTAAAGATTTGTTCTCTTTCTTCCTTGGGTGTTCCTTTCCCAATTTTAACCATTCTAGGTTCTTCAATAGTTCCTATGTTTACTTCAAGGTAATCACATGGTTTTGTACCTGATTCTTCCTTGGGTTTATGACCATCTTCTCTATCAAATGCCTTCTCTAGAGACACCAGTTTTCTAGGAATGGGATTAAAGTTCTGATTATCTTCTGTATAATAACATCCCTCTTCTTCTTCACTAATGTGAAAACCAACAAACTTTTCTACATTATTTAAGAACTTAATCGCTTGCTTATCATCATCAAAGACTTGCCAATTATCCACATTATCAAGAACTTAAGGACTAAAAATAACTTCCATTTTAACTTCTTTATCAACTAACTCTGGTGACCTTTGAAGGGAAGAAGCAGCGACTGCAAGTCTATCTGCCTTAGCATTTAATTCTCTAGGAATTGCAGTAAATTCTATGTGATCAAAACATGGCATCACGTCCAAAATTGCATCCCTATACCTCTTTAACCTTTCTGATTTACATGCGAACTGTTTTTTGACCTATAAAATGACCAAATCTGAATCGCCCTTGACCTCTAACCTATTTATACCTTTGTCTTTGCACAGCTCTAAACCAAGGAGTAAAGCTTCATACTCAGCCACATTATGAGTGGCATTAAATTCCAGCCTATATGAAAAATTGAATTCCTTCTGAGAAGGGGATTCAATGACTATGCCTGCACCTTTACCAAATCTAGAAAAAGGCCCATCAAAATGCATATGCCAAACTTGTTTAACTCTTTCTTCTTCAAATGATTCTTCTATGGGTTCCAAAGAGTTAGCCAAAATTGCATAATTTCCAAAATCATCAGTGTTATACTTTAATTCATTACTTGGATTCCTTGGGTCTTCTACATGGTACTTCATTTCCAACTCTCTATTTAATATTACGTAAGTTCCTTCAGGGGTTGGGATGGTGGCGTAAGTTAAGTCCATTTGAATATTTACTCCTAAGTCTGCTCCATTTTTTCTTGAGAGTAACATACCCCAAGCATTAGGGACATCTATCACCACTATGTCCATTTCAATCTGAATGTCTAGAAATGTTGTCAAATGTACTTGTAAACCTTTAATCACACCAAAAACTTCAATCTTCTTACTATCCATATCACAAATGTTATGGTAAGGCCTTGAAATCCTTAGATTTAACTATTCCATTACTTTCTTAGTCATGACATTTGAGCTAGCTCCTGAATCTAACATGCAAATATGAAGAAGATGATTGTTTATTAACAATGAAAGGAAGAATGGCTGATTCTTTTCATTTCCTCTATCCATACTCTGTAAAATGACAGGTGCATCCTGATAGGCTATGGCTTTGTAAACATTACCCTGAGAAGGCTCTTCTATAGCTTTGAGTAACTTTCCTTTTTGAGAAGGGATCTTCATGATTTCTGCTACAGGAACCAACATCTTAGCATTATTTAACCAACCTCCTAAATCAATGTTTAATTTTGTATCAGGAGCAATTGAATTAGGGGAGGGAAAAGGTACCTTAGGGACATTTGCTGGAGCTCTTTCTCTATCCTGACTTTTCTTACCATTCCTTTGGTAAGTCATACCTCTATATCTAGAAAAATCTGAAACTTGCTTCTCATCAAGCTTAGGACCAAAGGCTTCTTCTGCTACTTCATTCACTGACTCAACACTTTGACTACTTTCTACTAGATTCATCCAATCATACATGCCAATGTTATACTTTTCCCCACACATATTTACTTGTTCATTCTCTGTTTTTTCATCCATTTTCTCACTCAGAATTTGCAAAAAAACTTGACAAGTAGATTCTTCATGAAAATCTCCACAAGGTCTACAATATGGAATAGCTTGATGATCAACCATGTTAGTAGACTCTAACGGATTTGGGGGCCTTTGATCTTGAGGTGGGGGCCTTCTTTGGTTTTGCCACCTATCATTTAGCTTGTTTGGATGGAAATTATTTCCTCTATTTCTTTCCAAGGAAACTACCTTGATTTGTAATGTTGTTTGGTTTGCTTGCATGGAAGCCAGCTGATTAGCATGATTCACTTCCATTTGTTTAATCAATTGGGTGAGCTTATCTATGGATTCACCTTGAGGTTCTTGGTTTTCAAACTTAACTTTTTTTACTTCATTAGCCTTTGAATAACTACCCCTTGAAAACCCAGGAATATTAGATTTACCAACAGCTTGCATATTTTTATCTATCTTGATGGCTTTATCTTGTGCATCCTTAAGATCCATAGCTTCCTTATCCCTTATCTGATATCTCATTTCTCCTTCAAATGCTTGGATGTAATAAATCAAAAGAGATTCTTCTTGGGGCTTGATGCTTGTAGGGAGACTTTTTACTAAGTCATTAAACCTTTTATTAAACTCTTCCATGGTTTCATTTTCTTGCTTGTGGCTAGTATGCAAGGCTGCCAACAAGAAATGGATATCCCTTCTATCACCCCATCTATCATTGAAGGCTTCAACGATTTCTTTGAAAGTTTTGAACTTATTGTCATTCTCCTCTTCAAACCATTCCATGGCATCATCCTCTAAGGACAAAAAAAAGGCCTCATCTTGACATCCTCATAGTTACTAGGATTACACCACTTGGCAATGCACTGGTTGAACTTGGTGATGTGAGACTTGGCACTGATGGCATTATTACCCTGAAAGGAAGGTAAATTTTCTATAACTTTAACTGGCAAAGCATGAGGATAACTAATGATGTTAGAGAAATCATATGGCTTGCATAGATCATCCATTGGTGAGGGCTGGTTGTTTTAGGAAAACAATAAACGGATATCAGAGATAGCCTCTTCTCCAAGAGTTGTAAGGAGTCTACGGGGAGCGTGTATATTCAACCTCCTCCTGTACACCCTTTCAGGGTCTATGAGGGATTTGAGTAGACCACCTGAATGGCTCCGGGTAGAATACCTCACTATATTTTGAGGTGGAGTCGCCACTTGGAGAAAAAGATAGCTCTAATATGTGTGAATAAATTATTAAAAAAAATTTAAAGAATTTTATTAATAGTATAAAGAATTAAAGAATTCAAAAACCAGAAATTAATTAATTAAGTCAGACCAAGGACAAGTGACTTGTCCCCAGCAACGGCGCCAAAGATGTTGCCACCTAATACACACTTTTTGATATGGGGAAGTCTCCAACCCGCTTTGTGTGTCCTTGGGGGCAAGTTAGAGTTGGGGACCACTGTCACCATAGTCTACCAACTCCTCTGTTTAGGCCAAATCCCAACAGATCCAAGGGGGGTAGTCCCTACAGGAAATTATTCCTAAGTTTATTAACTATTAGTTCAAGGGATCACTTATTAAGGTTGTAAGGCTAAGACTTTACACTATCCCAAGAATGACAATCAGCATGCAATGCAGATATTTCTTTCAATGACAAGCAGATCCTGAGATATAGAAAGACTAGTGCCTATTAACAAATAGATTCAAAATAAATGAGTTACAGCTTTACAGAAATAAAGCTAGATTGATTTATCCACAGTTTAAGTGTTCTCTGAACTAAACAAGATTACAATATAAGTAGTCAAATGGATTGTGTAATATGAACAATATTTCACAGTTAAATCAAATGCTTATAGACAGACGAATAAATGGAACAACTATTAACAACTACCCAAAATGCTTGAAGAAAAAGAATCAAATTATGGATGCAAGATCTACAAGTTATTCACAGTATGATTTTTACCCAATAGATTTAAAGATGCCACCAAATGAGATTAGATGCTTGAAAGAAGATGCTTGCAGTAAATTGAAATGTGAAAGTGCTTGTAAAACAAAGCCTTGAACAGCAAGGAAAGTATTTGAAAATTGCTTAGAAAAGGAAAACCTTGAACAGCAAGGCAACTTGAACTAAAAAGCGTAAGTAAATGTTGGTGGGACCTTTTGCAATGTCTCTTGGTTCCTTTTAGGTAAATTTTATTAAAGTTGAAGTCTTGGATTAAGTTTTAGATTTGGTGGTGTGACTACCCCAACTTCGTATCCTTCAAATCAAAGAGGGATTGTTGGGCTCTCAATAAAGTGGAAAAAATCCACCCACAGATCCACAGGTCAAACCCCAAGTGCCCAGTGC
The DNA here is from genome assembly GCA_001517045.1 of Pseudotsuga menziesii. Classification (NCBI taxonomy): domain Eukaryota; kingdom Viridiplantae; phylum Streptophyta; class Pinopsida; order Pinales; family Pinaceae; genus Pseudotsuga; species Pseudotsuga menziesii. The sequence continues at coordinate 30,571 of LPNX010313694.1, read as the reverse complement.
TCAACAAGGAGGACGCAAACGCCGTGAGACCCCCAACGGTCTCTCACCTCCCGTAGCTTCCAATGTCACTTGTTTTTAGTTGAAGAGAAAAATAATGAAGTGGATGCATACTACTAAAACTTATTCAACCACCCGTCGTTTCTCAGAAGACCCTGGAGAGCAATGACCGAGTAGAGGAGGAGGGGTCAAATAAGTTGGTTAATTTCCAACTTATAAAATACAATACAGAATGTAAATTACAGATTGACTTACAGTAAAAAAAGTGCAGCAAGTAAATTACAATTCAAACAATCAACAGAGTCAACTTGTGCCTTTTCCCTTATGGGAGGTGCCAGTACTTGATCACTGGACAATAGAATAAATTTGCTTTGCAGAAACTTAAAGATTTGCAGGAAAGAAATGTGAGCTAATTAGATTTCCTAAAGCCCCTAAGCCTTTCCACTTTTAATACCCTTGATCCGAGTTCCCTAAAAGGAAATAACGGAGGGTAGAGGATACAGGGAGAGTTTAGGTTGTATATTCCTTTAAAACAGTAAACTAGATGACAAAAAAGTAAAGATCTAACTTAAATACTTTGTTTGGAAAAGAAATGCTTGGAAAGTAAACTAATCTAAGCCAAATATACTAACCACACATCAATCTCTCTAAAGGAGAAGGTGGGTAAAACTGGAAAAAATATTAGATCTACTTGAAAATGAAAGCACAACTAGTGATCTACTTCCTACCTAATTACAATATGATTACAAATTACTTTGAATGCTTTTAGAGAATACCCACGAGGAGACTCTCTTTGGGCTTACAAAATAATAAGAAAAAATGAGAAAAGATGAGGGTTTGAACCCCTTTTTGAAGTGGCTGAAAGTTGAGGCGTTTTGGTCCGATTTGGGCAGCGTTTCCTATGTAAAACCTGCTAAAACCAACAAGGAAAAGCTCACTGAAAAATGACAGGAAACTCCAACAAACTAGTTAAAATGTTAGTACCCAAAAAACTAGAATCTAGGGCAAAAATTTGGGTAAAAAAATGATTGAAAAAAGAAGTTTAGAGGGCTGCAAAATGCATTTTCAGACACCTAAAACCCTGCAAAATATCATATTTATGATTGATATATATAGATCTAGTCTTTAGACTTGGAGGCCCTTCTTCAAACCCTCGGATCTGCAAAAAAACTGTGAGAAAAATCTATAAAATACAAGCCAGAGGTAAGTAATCCAAATGGATCTACAAAAACCTTTGTAGATCTAAAGTAAACTACTCACAAACAATAGCAAATAACCATTTACTATCAAGTCCCCTTTGCACAAAACCTTTACAAGGGGCATCTATGCATGTAAATAAATAAATCTCACCAAAATGAACTATTTTTACCTAAGTTTGAAAAGAAGAGACCAAACACCAAAAAAAGATAGAGATCCTCCAAAGATTTTCTTCTGTTAGGCCCAACTAGAGCAAGATTCAATACAATGGGAGCCTCTAGGGCTTGAGCAAAGCTTGAGGAAAAAATGAGAGAAGAAGAGGAGAGAATTTGGTAGCATAACCTTACAATGAGAAAATCGTGTGGAGTGAGGGAGAGGAGCTCTCCATATATAGGAAAAATACAAGAACCCCTTGGATCCAAAACCCTCTTGAGAAACCACCTTGTATTAGGGTTTTAGTTTTTCCTTTGACTTGAGCTTGCTCTCCTCCAATAAGAAATAAGGGTGCCTCTCTTTGGTGGATTTAAAATAATAATAAAAAAGAAAACTAGGGTTGGAACCTCCCCTTGGTTGACTTTTTTAGGCTTGACGTTTTCCTTTGGGAGTGGTCTCTTCCCACATGTGGCCCCCTTCACACTAGATCCCCCCTTCTTCAGTGGGTTTCCACCTTGTGTGGACCCTCTTTGACTTAAACTTTTATTTTTCCTAAGTAAACTTGGAAAAAATAAGAGGAGCGCCCCACTTAGGAGATCTTCAAAAATTTATTTTGACCATGGGGGGGAGTTTTACTCAAAAATAAAAATTGACTATGTTTAGCCAACCCTCAAACTTAATTACCATGGCCTTATTTTATTTTTCCTTCAAAATCAAATAATTTAATTTTTCAACCTAGTAAATTAAATTAATTCCCTAAAAAAAAATACCTTGTATGAACCAAAATTGGTCCAACTTCCTAACCCCTTGTCAGAATGACATGAGACTTAAACTTATGACTTAGGGGGTATCATAGCATCTTTATTTGCATTCATAACCCCTATTACGAAATGCCAAGGATCAATAAATTAAATTATTACATAAAAACTTAATTAATTAACCACCCAATGGTAAAGTTAATTAATTAGAAAAAAAAATCCAAATGAAATTCCGCAAGACTACAAGATATGGCTAGCATGGTCATGGAAAACCACTTGAAACCTTAGCCACCTCATGGGCTTGATTATCAAAACGCCAATTCATCACTTTGGAAGATTGGTGAGTGAAAAACCCAACCAATTAAAATTGTTAAAGAACAAAAATTAACTGGAAGGAGAAAAAACACTCGGTGAAGAGGACTTCCCTCATAATAAAGTCCATGGTGACGTCCTAGAGGACTGACCCATGCTGACATATAAAATTATATTAGTTATCCCACACAAGGGAGCGGACATTTCATGCACAAAGGGGCAGAAATGCCCTGCTGAGTGAAAAATCCCTAGGATTTTTCCATGGTACAAATTGTACAATATGTACATCTGCAATGTACATGATGTCCACCTAGTCGATATAGGTGGGCAACAAACCACACTTTGGAGCTCACGTCATTTGAGTTCGTACGATCGCATGAGGTGGATGAAGCATGTGAGTGATGGAGGTTGGTGGAGTTTGGTGAGTGGGTTGATGTGTTGGAAGCTAATAAATGGTTGGCAGAGTTTGGAGAGAGAGGTGTCAATCACCTCTTCAATTCAACTCAGTCCAAGCTTTGTTCAATTCAAATACACTCCGGGTTTATTTTCAATGTTGATGATGCCCCCCTAGGTCTCTCATTTCCTATTTAAGCGGGTCACTTCTCCATTGTAATCATGGGAAAGTGGAACTTCTGCTAAATTGCATTGTAACTATTGTGAAGTATTTTTCATTGAATGAATAAAGGCTTTGGAGGAAAATCGGTGTGTGGATCTCTCGTGTGTGGATGATAATGTCTTTATGATCTAATGAGGTATAACTGTATTGTTTACATGCTTGCACTATAAAATATTTGGTTATTTATCTGGATTTTAAAGGAGAAGTATTTCTTAGTAAGGTAGAGTAATGTGATTGTTTCATCCATTCCTTTTTTGTTAAGTTGCATTAGAGACATTAGATAGACATGTTTGTTTGATGAGAAATGCATGTTTTCTGAAGTTTCTATTCTAGTTTACACCAAGTGCTTTTAAGCCTTTGTTGTGCAAGTGTTGTGAGATTGCATGATATCTAGTTTGAAGAGCATGTTGAGCATGTTAGAATCTTCACATCTTCAAACATATTTCTAAGAAGGACTAGTCCCTCTGATCCCCTCTTTGAGGACCACATTGCCCAATTTCAACGGTTGTTTGTATTCACCCTTCTCATCTTCTAAAGTTTGATATTCTTGGTTACTGGTTCGATTTTTATTTCAGATCTATAATTTCATGCAATGATATAAGTAGATCTGAGTAGCTGGCTAGATCTAAGTAGTTTACAATTAAAATATCAAAGTCTAGATCTTGTTAGAGTTGATCTACCGTTTTTACTAAGTCGTTTTTCAAGTAAAATCAAAAGTGAAATAAGGGTAGTTTGATTCAAGAGTTTAAAGATTCATATTTGGCATATAGTGCTTGATATTTTCTTGCCAAATCTTTTCAAGAAGGCAAGCAAAGATCCTAAGAAGACAAGCTTCATAACTTGTCTTACTTAGTCATTTTCAGCTAGTTTTAGATTTTTTTGTAGATTTTCGCAAGACACTCTTAAAGTGTTTTTGGTTGTCTTTCACATTATTTCATTGCTATTTTTTGTAGGTTTACAATAAAAGAGGAGGAAACTATGGAGAGTTTTCGCAAAAATCAAGAAAAAGAAGACAAACGAAGCTAACCTTCACATAAAAATTGATTCTTTCACAAGTTGTAAGCCTTTGGATCCAAAGTATAAGGACCAAAGTGCACTTTTATTTCATGTTTGTGAGATTGTAATAAGGTTTTGGTAGGCTCATTAGATCCCACTCCCCATTCCCACTGGGGGGAATTTGCGTTGATGTCTTTTTGGTGGTTTTTATGTTTCCAGTGTAGTTTGATACTTTCTTTCTCTCTTTCACTATTTCACTGTTTTATTCAAGTTTGCAAAAGTAATATGAATACTTACTCACTGCGCTATACCAAAGTACCATAAAGGAAAAGATTTGAGCAGTGTAGTAAATAAAAAACTTTAATTTTTATGCACTGTTGAGTTTAAAATAAACCCCCTCCCTTTCTCGAGTACAGATTCATGGATAAGGGCTTTCCCGAGTACTGAATCTGGAAAGAGATTCCTGGGATTTACCATTTTTTAATAAAACACTTTGCTCAAAAAACATTTAAAACTTACAAGGCCTTCATCCTCGTATGCTCTACTTCCACTGCAGCTTCGTCTGATCAATTGGTAGTATCAGAAAGGGATTCAAGTGACTAGCTTAATTAGTTTTCACTTCCAAATTAATCTCCCCAGGCAAAAATCCAACGCCTTGAATTGATCCGTTGCGGTGGAAAAATCCACAAAGGAAGCGGAAACAACTGGGCAGTGACCTTAAGATACTGTTAGGCTACACCCTTGTTGGTGTAGTGTTGAACACGTTGTTATCACATATATAGTAGTTGGGCTACCATATTCTATTTTTCAGATTCCAATACACATTAAAGAAAATTTGGGGTCTAAAATGGGCCTTATAAGAAAACGCGCCAACAATAAATTTTGTGAGTTGGAATTCAAGAACCACTAAAATTTCAATAAAATGAGTCAACCATAATGGTTGAATTGACATATTTGTCATAAAAGAAAACTACTTTTTTTGTTCGTATTTTCGATATATCTCCCTGTGTTTTTACTCAAATTCCGAGTGGAAGAGCTCGTTTATTGTGGAATTCTCCCGCTCGAAAGTTGAAGTTTTTTTCATTCTTCCTCCAAAATTAATAACTATTATTTTATTATTTAACTATTATTTTATTATTTTCCTTACGAAGCCCATTTTAGACCTCAAATTTCCTCTAATGCTTTTTCAACCAGTTCCCTTACATATGAGATGCTGAGATGAGCATCTATGATGAATCACTATTTGATGATGGACTATAGTACTTTCCCATGCCATGACTGAGTTTCAGGACACTCAGATTTGAGGACTGATGTAGCCATTTAGCCATTTACAAAGCAGTTAGCATTGCCTAGAGTTGCGGCAGCAGTTTCTTAGTGGACAGATGTTGGTTTAGATTTGTTATTTACATGTATATCACTTAGCAAATATTATCTTGTGTTATGGTTATTATTGCTTTTATACTCATTCTTGTGACATGTCTTAGCATCTAGTATCATGATCTGGTGGTCATATAAATATGTGGACCTGGTTGTATTGATATTATGTATGTACGTCCCTACTTAGACCTAGAAGTTCCTGACCCATACTCATTAGTTTTGCACTCTTTAAGAAGAATAAAGCTGATGATTTCCACCATATTCTGGCTTGCTAATGTTGGTCTCATTTTTCACTATCTCCACCCATCCATTACCTTCCAGTTATGTTTATATCCCGATCTACTACTTGACTTGTGGCATGGAGGACCTTTCTCCACTATAGCCTTTTTGTTGGATAAACTTCCCTGTCTATTTGTGTCTCGGATCTGAGTTGCCTAGGTTGTGTTGGCTAAACCTGAAACAAATAGCGTTGCCATCAATACAATGTATATCGAAATGAAATGAATATCTTATGAAAAACCCATTCATGAAAAGAAGTGTTTTTGAACATACATGAATGCAAGGCAAGCCTAATAAAATTGGCTTTGAATTTTAAATGTGAAATGTGAAATGTAAAACCCATGTAACAAGTGTTTTTAAACACGCATGGCACATGAAGCCCTTATAAATAAAAATCTGTGTAACCATTAGGGGAATTTTGAGGTCTAAAATGGGCCTCATAAGAGATATAATAAAATATTATGAGTTAGGAATTTTGTGGGGAAGGTATATTTACAACTCATCTCTTACACTATAACCAATGCAACTATGGTTAAGTTAAATATAAAAGATGTATAAAATAAAACCAATAAAAAAATTATCTTTGATATGACTAAAAGTAAAGTACTTTTTAGTACATAAATTACTTTTGAATATAATATGATGAATGTACTTAAGTAATGTATTCATAAAATAAAATATATTAATTTTGAAATTTGACACATAAGTTACTTCTTCAATATCCAAAATATGTTTATAAA
>LPNX010313694.1:0-15927 GCA_001517045.1 Pseudotsuga menziesii | reverse complement strand
CATCCCAATCAAAAGTCTGCTCAAGTCATCAAAACAAAATCTGCTCATGAACTTGAGTGTCTGTCTTCCAAAAATCAGGACTTGCTAGGCTTGTTTACTGTGCAAACTTAACCTATTATTGTGGTTGTCTTAGTTGCATTCCTTAACTCGAATCCCAGAGATAAAATAACTTTTACAAACTTCAATTTGCTGCTGCTAAATAAAATCAGACTTCAACTTTCTTGACTGTTGCTGCCACAGTAAACTGACCAAAGTACATCAGAGGCTCCAAAGTACATCAGCAAAGTTTTATTTTCTGGTTTTTTTTTTTAAATTTGAGTTTCCTGAATCCCCAGTCCAGACCGGCCGGTTCAGGCCGGTTCAGGCCGGTTCTGGCCGGTTCTGGCCGGTTCTAGCNAGCAAAGTTTTATTTTCTGGTTTTTTTTAAAAAATTTGAGTTTCCTGAATCCCCAGTCCAGACCGGCCGGTTCAGGCCGGTTCTGGCCGGTTCAGGCCGGTTCTGGCCGGTTCTGGCCGGTTCAGGCCGGTTCTGGCCGGTTCCACACCCGGTCTGGAAAAAAAACCGGTTTTTTCAAAAAAAATTGCTGACCGGACCGGCCAACCCTGTAAACCGGTCAGACCGGCCGGTTTTGCCGGTTCCGGTCCGGTTCTGATAACACTGGGTGGATCTAGGATGGATGGTGGAGGGGCAAGCACCTAAGGGGTGGAACTACAACTACCTAGACTCCCAAATGGATGGTTGTCACGCCAATCAAGGCAGCCTTCACTTTATGTTATCCTAGTCCAAGACAACAATGGGGGAGACCCGGATCTGCTCCCGACAGGAGAGATCATACCTAGACACCAGAACAGATCAAATGGGGCTTTAAGGTATGTAAGGTGCAAGGTAAATGGAAACCCTAGCTCTAGGGTTTAGGTACTAGCAACTGATGGAGATAACCACTGTCTTGGGAAACGTAACTGTGACAGGGTAAACAAGGACAGATTTGGGACTGTCTAGTACCAAGGAGACAGACTCAGTGAAAGATAGGTGACTTGAGTTATCAATGAGTGTTGGCAAAGGGAATAGGAGTGAGGTTAAGTTAGGGCTAGCGTTAGCTAGGAGATCAGTGCATTATGTGCCTTAAGCAATGGGGTCAGCATCAACCCAACGTTTCAGTGAACCCACCTGGGATAAACCTTGATCTATGAACCCAGAAAGGAGTTAGCCCGGAAAAGTCAGGTTACAGGAAAACCAGCTCAATGGAAGGTTAGTGCTAGGGCTTGGAGAAGCAGATCTGCAGTTCTAGGGTCACCTGAAGGCTAACAACTCAACGTTGAAGGAGAAATGAGGTCAGGGTGACCTGATCTACAAACCCAAATAAAAAAATCAGCAGAAAAATCAGATCTAAAAAAAGTCAAAATCTGACGAGGGGGCTAGGGGGTTTGAAAACCAATTTTTCAGATCTAGCGAAAACCGGAAAGAACTAGCTCAATGTTGGGGGTGTTCTGGAGTGCTTAAGCCCTGATCTATCAGCCTATCTTGTCAGATTTCAGAAAAAGTCAAATCCGAAAAAATCCAGTTTTCAGTGAGGGCGCTAGGGTTGTTTCAATCAAAAACTCAGATCTAGGTCAAACTGTCAAGAATTTGGATAGCATTGGGGTTGATTTGGACTGTGTGGGACCTGATCTATCCATCTGTGAAGTTAGAGTTCAGAAAAAGTCAAAACCCTAGCAAGTCAAATTTTCAGTGGGGGGGTTATGCAGTTTTCTGGCAAAAAATCAGATCTAGGTCAAACCAGCAGGAGTTTGACCAGTGTTGCAACAGATTTAGTGAAGGGGAGGCCTGATCTATGAAACCCAAAAATGGTTTGGCCAAAGATCGGACTATTCCCAGATTTAGTGCTTTTTAGGGTTTTTAGTATTTAGGAGTTTTCAGAAAATTTAAAGTAAAGAAAGGTACAATGGAATAAGATCTGAAGCGAAGAGACTCGCCTGTTAGATCTTACTTGGAAATGCTTGTAGAAGTCTTTAACAGTAATGATCTTTGCTATCTCGATCAATTCTGGAAGATCCCAATGATTTCTATGAATGATGTAAGCCACCAATGCACCCCCTATCCTGCATGAGAAAACGTCAACAATATCAGATTTGCCAATACGAGATAAAGAAACCAAATGCTACAAGAAAGTAAAACGAAGTAATCATAGATCACAATGAAACTAATGAAAACCCCCTGATCCAAGACGAAGAAAACCAAGCGAGTTGATGTCCCCCTGCAAAAAACGCTCCAGCCAAAACGCCCTCCTGTAGGCAAAACAATGATAGCAAAAAAATATAGATCTCACAAGAATTTCCACAATGCTAGGAAGCTGAAGATTTTCCAATCACCATTTGAGAACATCAGAGGCAAAGCAGATCCAGAAAATATCCACAAAAAAGTCTTTCTATTATTCAGATCCAAGAGCCAAAGACCCTTTACAAATGAGAAGCTCTCTCCTGGAAGGTAATGGATGGGTGGAGATAGTGAATGATAAAGCCAACACTCGCAAGCCAAAACAATGGTGGGAATGACTACCTCTATTCTCCCTAAGGAGGGTAAAACCAATGAGTATAGATCAAGAACTTCCAAGTATAAGTAAGGACATCAATACATAGTACAAGATACAACCAAGTCCATATAATTATGACCGCCAGATCATGATACCACAAGCCAATATATGTCACGAAAATCAGTATAAGAGCAATAATAACCATCACACAATATAAAATGTTGAGTCATAATCATGCAATATAATCCATCTGATACACCATCTGTCCAATGAGAAAGAACTGATATAAAACTGGGCATCAACGACTGCTCTGTAATGACATAAATGGCTACATCGGTCCTCAAATTTGAGTGTCCTGAGACTCAGTCCTGACATGGGAGAGTACAATAGTCCACTAATATAGACATGATCCGTCAAAATGCTCATCTCAGCATCTCATGTGTAAGAGATTTGGCTGAAAAATGTACTATGTCTGAAAAATAGAATATGGTAGCCCGGCGACTATATATGTGATAACATCTGGCTCCAGTTGGGACAAGTGCTCTGCTGAAAAGGGCGCTTGAGAACCTCAGAATCTCTGGTACTCGCACTTTGCTTCTCACATCCTCAATCAATCCATTCAGCTCTGCAACCGCTACCAAGAATGTACCTGACTACCTGCAACATGTCCAGAGTCGTACCAAACTCACAGACCGGTCGTCAAAACAACATGTAGATAATATATAAAATACTGAAAATAAAGATACATGAAACTGAAAAGCAGAAAATAAATCTAATCTATAACCATAACTTTCAATAAAAGTTCGATTTTTTTATTTTGCAGGAAAACAGAATTACACTAAGAGCTTCAAAGGCGAGCTTCAGGCAAAGATGCAAGATTCTACACTACTGCCGAGAAAGGCTTATTTAGGTCCTACCTATTCTACCCTAACCAGTTTGGACAAGTGTTAGGTAAAATCATAAATCCAATGTAACCACTCGCTGAACGAATCTATTGAGATTTCTTTGCAGCCAATGATACAACAAGTCAAAGATGGCTTGTAAGTAACGTGAATGAAAATTGAATCCATTATAACTTGTTGTTTGAAAATCGAAGAAATGTATGGATAAAGAGAAATGAAGTCATGCCAGGGATGAGATTTACTTTTTTAAAACTCATCTAACAAGATGCTGATAAGATCATAAAAGGTATGCAAGTTCGTTCTTGATGGAAGAAGACAATATGATTCATGACTCGACCACTCCAAATAGTTCTTTGTTTCCTCCTCTACCCTACTAGGACATTCAATTCTATTCACTCCAAAAGAAATGGGAGAATCAGATGAGGACAAGTTGTAATGCAATGAAACTGTGAATGAGATCAAACCAATTTGTTGTTTAAAAATGGAGAAAAGATGAAATTGATCTCTATACACCTTCTCCAACCATCCATAATACAGATTTACAAATTGAAAAACTTTATTCATTACGGATGACTGAGAAGAGACATGAAATGCCTTTTCCCCAATTTTGTGATAATGCTTAAAATCCTGGTTAGATATTTCGAAAGTAACAACTTGATTAAAAGACAAACCCATACCAGAAGACTCGAAAAATTGGGACGGGAGGGTGGATTGAAAGTTCTCTCCCAGACTCGAAATAATTGATCTTAGAATTTGATGATAGGAAAGAGCTTTTAAATTAATTCTAAGAGTGATTTCAAGATTCGAAACAAGGTCAGTATCCACACATTGAACCAACATATTCTGATTAAGGATCGAATGAAAAATTCTATCGATACTATCAGGGCAAGGATCCTCTTTACAATGTTCTTGATCAAGTTCACTTATAATCATATCATCGTGTGATTGTTCTTCTTTAAGATCTAGATAAGGAAAAACATCAATAAGCTCGGTTTCGGTTTCCCTATCACTTTTACAGGCATGCTCTTCAATCACAATATGACCATAGGATTGCTCTTTATTAATTTCAACCTCTTCTTCTTCTGTAGTGATATGATCAAGGTCTAAATCTAGATTCGGATAGGTTGGACACTGACTCAAATTATCATCAATTAAGCAATGACTATGGAGTTTCTCTTTTAAAGGCTCTTTACTGACCTCATCAATGCAAGGCTCAACTAAAGATGTTTCTTAGTGGTGCATGTTAGGTTCCCTTCCACGAATCAGATCCAGGATTTGCTCTGTGACTGCTTCGGGCAATAATAATAGAGTATCTCGTATGATTTGATTGATATCCCTCTTAGTTTCAGCAGGAGGTTTCGAAACATTATTCTTGAAGTACTCTGTAACATTCTTATGGATTGCAAGCACGCTCATAATTTGAAACATATCAAGAGAGGAATGGTCCAATTGAGAAAGCACATTGTCAATATATTGATTACCAACGACACAATCATTGCTAGATTGACACTCTAAAATTTTTACCGTTTTCCTACAACTATCAATTAACAAATCTGTGAACATGTCATACCCAGTGATGGATCCTGGTGCTAAATGATCAAACCATAGTTGAACATCCCCTTGCAAGGATTCACCTAAGGCTCGCATATAAACATCTTCATTATTAGCACCTCTAGATTCCATGTAATCCCATAAAATATCCAGATGAATTTCAATAGATATATCTTTATTTCCATTGAATTGGGGCATCCTCCTAGTGTAATCATTTCGCATAGGATGAGGTGCTCCCGGTATTTCAAAAAAGTCAAAAGGAGACCATTTATCTTGCTTTTTAACAACTCTGGTTACATGGCTATAAAACTTTGACTGGGACTGACTTCTAGGTTCATGTCGACTTACAGGTCCACTCGGGATGGTCGAGAAATCTTTATTGCATGGGTGAGGAAGTTGGTGGGTATCATAAAGATTGTGATAACTAGATTCATATCCATAATCATGCTCGAGATCATCCTCGTACCTGTAGTCTGACCTCCATCTATTCTTTTTGTTTATTTGTCTTGTAGTTTCAATCATGTTTTTGGTTACTTCTTTCATGTGTCTCAAAAATACATCTGAATTCATTATGATTTATGGTATGCTCTAAGAACTTAAGATTAATACGTTGGGTACGATCCTCAGTGGAGTCGCGGGGTGGAGTCGCCAGGTGAACCACACAAGTAATTCACCAATAAAAGATATGTCGTAGGGAAAGGTGAGGTAAGTTGAACCAAGGTAGGCCTCTACCTCCTCGGCAATGGTGCCAAAATGTGGCAAAGAGAACGGGAGGAGAGCCTAAGGATAAATGTCGGACCAGGGTAGGCCTCTACCTTCCCCGACAACGGCGCCAAAATGTTATCACTCACCTTGTAGTTGCCTGTGTGAGGTGGATCCAGAATGGATGGTAGAGGGGAAAGCAACTAAGGGGTGGAACCACGACTGCCTAGACTCCCAAATGGATGGTTGTCACGCCAATCAAGGCAGCCTTCACTTTATGTTATCTTAGTCCAAGACAACAATGGGGGAGACCTAGATCTGCTTCCAACAAGAGAGATCAAACCTAGACACCTGAACATATCAAATGGGGCTTTAAGGTATGTAAGGTGCAAGGTAAATGGAAACCCTAGCTCTAGGGTTTAGGTACTAGCAACTGATGGAGATAACCACTGTCTTGGGAAACGTAACTGTGACAGGGTAAACAAGGACAGAGTTGGGATTGTCTAGTACCAAGGAGACAGACTCAGTGAAAGATAGGTGACTTGAGTTATCAATGAGTGTTGGCAAAGGGAATGGGAGTGAGGTCAAGTTAGGGCTAGCGCTAGCTAGGAGATCAGTTCCTTATGTGCCTTGGGAAATGGAGTCAGCATCAACTCAATGTTTCAGTGAACCCACCTGGGATATTCCTTGATCTATGAACCCAAAAAGGAGTTAGCTCGAAAAAGTCAGGTTACAGGAAAACCAGCTCAATGGAAGGCTAGCGCTAGGGCTTGGAGAAGCAGATCTGCAGTTCTAGGGTCACCTGAAGGCTAACAACTTAGCGTTGAAGGAGAAATGAGGTCAGGCTAACCTGATCTACAAACCCAAATCAGAAAATCAGCAGAAAAATCAAATCTGAAAAAAGTCAAAATCTGATGAGAGGGCTAGGGGGTTTGAAAACCAATTTTTCAGATCTAGGGCAAACCGGAAAGAACTAGCTCAGCGTTGGGGGTGTTATGGAGTGCTTAAGCCCTGATCTATCAGCCTATCTTGTCAAATTTCAGAAAATATCAAATCCGGAAAAATCCAATTTTCAGTGAGGGTGCCAGGGCTATTTCAGTAAAAAACTCAGATCTAGGTCAAACTATCAAGAATTTGGACAGCATTGGGGTTGATTTGGATTGTGTGGGACCCAATCTATCTGTCTGTGAAGTCAGAATTTAAAAAAATTCAAAACCCTAGCAGGTCAAATTTTCAGTGGGGGGGTTATGCAGTTTTCTGGCAAAAAATCAGATCTAGGTCAAACCAGCAGGAGTTTGACCAGCGTTGCAGCAGATTTAGTGAAGGGGAGGATCTATGAAACCTAGAAATGGTTTGGCCAAAGATCGGACTATTCCTAGATTTAGTGTTTTTTAGGGTTTTTAGTATTTAGGAGTTTTCAGAAAATTTGAAGTAAAGAAAGGTACAATGAAATAAGATCTGAAGAGAAGAGACTCACCTGTTAGATCTTACTTGGAAATGCTTGTAGAAGTCTTTAACAATAATGATCTTTGCTATCCCGATCAATTCTGGAAGATCCCAATGATTTCTATGAATGATGTAAGCCACAAGCCACCAATGCGGCCCCTATCCTGCATGAGCAAATGTCAACAATATCAGATTTGCCAATACGAGATAAAGAAACCAAATGCTACAAGAAAGTAAAACAAAGTAATCATAGATCACAATGAAACTAATGAAAACCCCCTGATCCAAGACGAAGAAAACCAAGCGAGTTGAGGCCCCCCTGCAAAAAACGCTCCAGCCAAAACGCCCTCCTGTAAGCAAAACAATGATAGCAAAAAAATATAGATCTCACAAGAATTTCCACAATGCTAGGAAGCTGAATATTTTCCAATCACCATTTGAGAACATCAGATGCAAAGCAGATCTAGAAAATATCCTCAAAAAAATCATTCTATTATTCAGATCCAAGAGCTAAAGACCCTTTACAAATGAGAAGCTCTCTCCTTTAAATAGAAATGAGAGGACCTCAATCATAACCGAATCCTAACCACTTTCAAAACGAGTGGCTAAGATTAAAAGACGAAATGTTCTAATCAATGGTTGAGATGAGCTCAACATACAACACATGGATCAATATAATCATAATTTATCAAAGTGGACTAACCCACCCATAAAAAGGTAACCCACTCAATAAGAAATAAATGAAAGCACATGGTGGGTCCAAGGAGTGTTTGACTAACTCCCTCTGGGTGTCCCCATGGCACAATAAAATAATATAATAATTTAATTCTTTGACTTTATACCTTGTTGAGGAAATTGTGAGCCTTCCAAAAGCTCCAGAAAATAATATAAAAATGCCCAAATATAGGTGTGGACCCAATTAGGTGCTGCAACTGCTGGAGAAGGTGTGGAAGACATCACTCTCATCATTGTGACTCATCCCATGCCATTTCTTTACCTCAGTAGCCCAAATCGATTTCTTCAATAGCCATTTAATCATTTTTAATCTGCCTCGGGAAACGTGATCCTGCCAAAACAGCCTCCTAGGGTGCCTATGTTGTCAAACTGAGCCCACCAGACTCTCTGGGATGTGGGTACAATGGTACAAACAAGTGGCTGCACCCCCCTATGCCCATACAACGCCCTAGGAGATCCAACTAAAACATCTCCCTGCTCAAACATATCAACCTGTGAAGAAAAACTGCATCATAGAGGCAGAATGAACCTGATCATATCTACAAGTGCCTGGAGCTGGAAATAAACTGTCTCATTAGACTCAGAGAGTCCAAATCCATCTAAGGTGTATACTCATACACCTCATAGGTCTCTATCTAATCATCAATCATATCGAATAAACAATATAACCATATGTCACTGATCAGACACCAATAATAACTCAGACTGTCATCCATCTGCTGCAATTGTAATAGGCTAAGACATGCTCTACAACTCATTTAAGTAACAATCACAACAAGTAGCATTCATTTCACTGGCGGTACATCAACCAATACATATATAAGGCTTTATTTATTATTACTCAGACTTAGACTTTCAAGACTATACTCACTTCATAGTTGTAGCCAATTTGCTAGTGAAGGGTGAAGGGTGAAAATGACAAGGCTAAGGCAAAGGATGACTTCCTACTCAACATCATGACACTTTGGATAATGGAAAGGGAATACTCACTATAACCAATGTCGAACAAACAACAACACAAGGAATGGCAATGCCTCTCAAATGGGTGAGTTGTTTAGAGAGTGCTTATTCAACTTAGGCATCATGACTACATTAAGATTGATCCAAGTTCATTAGGACCATCATTTTATTCCATGTCCTTTTTAGCCTATATGACCCTTTGGGACTTAACCAGTGCTTAAAAGCACAGCTAATCGCAGCTTTCATCCGGGACATGTTTTTATAAGGTCAACATATTTTTAATCATTGTTTTTTTGGACCTTTTCTTATACTCTTCAAAAAGTATTTTAGCATTTCATTGCTCTTGCCCTCTTTACATATGTTAAGAAACACAATTTTATAATTTTCATTTTTCATGGACGCATATTCAATACTTTCAACACAGGTAGTACACGAGCTTTTAGTTTTAGCCAACAACATCTCAAGTGACTGTGGGGAATTCTACACAGTGCCAAACATCGAGACAACCGACCAGAATGATTTAAGCATACTATCCAACTTACCAAAGGCAAGTTTTGTCACCAACTTAGAGCCGAGACACAATATAAACAGGGAGGTTTGTCCAACAAAAGTTCCAGGGAAAAAGGTCCTCCATGCCATAAGTCAAGAAGTCAGTCGGGTTGAAAACTGATCTGGAAGGTAATGGATGGGTGGAGATAGTGAATGATCAAGTCAAAACTAACAAGCCAAAACAATGGTGGGAATGACTACCTCTATTCTCCCTAAGGAGGCTAATACCAATGAGTATAGATCAAGAACTTCCAAGTATAAGTAGGGACATCAATACATAGTACAAGATACAACCAAGTCCATATAATTATGACCGCCAGATCATGATACCACAAGTCAATACATGTCACAAAAATTAGTATAAGAGCAATAATAACCATCACACAATATAAAATGCTCAGTCATAATCATGCAATATAATCCATCTGAGACACTATCTGTCCAATGAGAAAGAACTGATATAAAACTGGGCATTAACGACTACTCTGTAATGACATAAATGGCTACATCGATCCTCAAATCTGAGTGTCCTGAGACTCAGTCCTGACATGGAAGAGTACAATAGTCCACTAATATAAACATGATCCATCAAAATGCTCATCTCAGCATCTCATGTGTAAGAGATCTGGCTGAAAAATGTACTGTGTTTGAAAAATAGAATATGGTAGCCTGGCTACTATATATGTGATAACAGTAACCAACAAAAGCAGTGATTTAAAAGGAGAAAGAGCAGAAGAGGTGGCTTGGTGCTCAAATGATCAACCGTGGAGCTTTCCTGTGGAATGTCGAGGCACTATGACTTGAATATGTTGGAGAAAATGAAGAAGCAAACTAGATCAACGCTTTCTCCACTCTAGGATACCTGCAACTAATCAAAGGCTTTCCAAGATGCGTGTGAGATCCAGTTAATACATATATAAAGAGATTAAAATGACATGCCAATAAATTTATTAGACATGTAAGATCTATATTTCTAAGCATGCATATAAGAAAAAGAATTAGCTAATAAACTTATTAACTAATCTTTTTTCCTACCAATTGATAGCAATCTTTCAATGCTGAATCCACAAGATCATAATAAGCAAACTATGAAAAAATTACCAATTACCTCAATTAACCATGGCAATGCTCATCCACACAATAAAAGATGACACCATATAGCCTCCAAAGCCTTCTTTATTCTATGAAAAATAACTATAACTATTACAATCAGCAAACCTATTCTCTATCCAAATCAAACTAGTGTGGAATGAGACGTTGTGATTTATTTATAGCCAGAGCAAGAGAAAGTGGGTGCATCTAACACTGGCTGTGGGAGTTCAATTGAACTGAGTTGATATGAGTTGAAGTGAGAGTGGAATTGAAGAGGTGGATGATACCTCTCTCACCTAACTCACCCAACTGTCCATCACTCGCCAACACACCCAAACAACCACTCGTTAACTCACGAGGTTGGAAACTCCCATCTCCCTCACTCGCGAGTTTATGAGGTTGGTGTGAAGATTGGTAATGTTGATGTCATCTCTCAATACATTCGATACCTCCATGTGATAAGTTAAACCAAAGTTTTTTAAACTTTAAAATTAAGAGGGGTCCACCCCATCCTCCTATCACTATCCTTCACATATGCTAGCGTGAAGTTTGGTTCACATCACCCATCTTAAACATATTCACCACTCAAACTTTTAACCAAAGTTTAAGCCGTTTACATGCTAAAAAAGGTCGCATGACATGGGGAACCCATGCCATGTCATTTCCCCACTTAACATTTGACTTTTGATTTATTCCATTTTTTACTTTAGTGCCAAAATGATGCACCTTTAGCATTTAAAATGCAAAAACGATGCCCTATTAGCTGAATAATGCTCCACGGGGTGTTTTGGCTGCCCGAAACATAGGAAAAGTGGCCTATGGGGTAAAGAGGACACTTTGAGTGTGAAAACAAGCATCCCCATGCCAAAAACGGACTCTGAACCAGACAATTATTACATTTTGAAGTTTTTTAATTAAACCATTAAAAAATGGCTTAAAAATGGATTTTTTTTTTGGAATCAAACGAAACTCTAGGGGGACCTAACACATGTCCATACGACTCAATTCGAATTCCTAGAATGTTTAAAAACATTGACACAGAGGGTCTAATAACCTCCTAAGGCCTAACCATCATGATGACTACCCCAACTTTGGAGGTATGAGTGAAAAATTCAGAAATTATTAGTCGTTTGTTCAATAACCAATAATTACCAAGGGAAAAAACACTCTGGGATAGTCAACTTGATTCTTAGGCCTAGGAAGCCGAACATTTTATAAAAATTGATCATGCTAGCACAGTTTTTACAATTTCCTCAAGGGGGTATGGACATGTGTTACAAAAAAACTTCCCAGCATAAGTATGCCTTAGTAGGTAACAATTGGCTCCATCTAGGACACGTGCTTTGACTGATCTCCTAATCAAAAAGAGGATGTGAGAACTCTAAAATCTCTGGGTCCTACACAAAAATTAAAGTCCATCAGTAACACATATATAAAAGGAAATCATCTGGGAAACTAAGTTACTGTACAAAGTTAGTATACAATATAATGTACAAGAAAAATACTAGAATAACCAATATACAACAAGGACTTTCAAGGTTAGTAAGAAACACTATGATATAACATCTATAGTACAACAATATGATACAAGAATAAAATACATGCAAGGATAAGTTTAGGAATAGGCCCTGATACCATTGATGCCAATATAGGCATCAAACCGTCTCGTTGAAAAACATCTTGAACAGGAGACCATTTACTGGAAGGTTCAATCTTTCCCCATCCATGTCATTAAGAGAGAAGGAATTGGTGCCTTCTATTTCACAAATGATGGAAGGTCCCATCCATAGGCTGTCAAATTTTCCATGTTTTCCTGCTTTGTCCCTCCGTTTGTCCCATAATAAAACTGTATCACCCACTTCAAAGGATCCAGGGCTAGTATACTTATCAAAAGTCCTCTTGATTTTATCTGAATTCCTGATACTCTAGTCAAGGGTTCTTTTGTTTTCATCTAACTCAATCAACTGGTTAACTCTGTTCTAAATAGCATCCTGATCTGAGCTAAAGTTCTGGAGAAGCTGATACACTGGAAGCTTTAAATGGATTGGTAAGGTGACATCTAGGCCATAGACAAGCTCAAAAGAACACTTTCCGGTTGAACACTTCTTAGTAATTCTATCAGCCCATAATGCATACTTAATCTTGTTATCCCATGCTTTCTTGTTATCATCAACTGTTTTCTTGATTATGGTCATTAAGTTTTTATTAATTGACTTGGATAGACCATTTCCCTAAGGATAATAGTTGGATGAATGTGACAAGACATTGCCATATTTAAAACAAAAGGATGACATATTTGAAGAACTGAAACATGGACCATTATCCGTGATAATTCTGGCTGACACACCAAATTTTGTGACAATCCTATCTTCTAGAAAATCCATGACTACAGCATCAGTTGCCTTCTTGGTGGGTATTGCCTCTACCCACTTGGTGAAATAACCTGTGGTGGTAAGTATCCAAGAATAACCGTTGCTTGAATTGTAACTTACCAATGAAATCAAGACCCCACTACTAGAAAGGGGCTTGGACCACTATTGGCTTCAAGGGAAAAGATTTCATCTTTTGCTTCCCAGTGAACAACAGACACTGAGGGAAAATCCTGACAAACTTATGCATGTATGAAATTTTTTTTGGCCAATAGTACCCTACTCTTAGGATTTTATGGGCGGTTGTTCTTGCTCCAAAGTGGCCACCACAAAATCTTGCATGGAACTCAACCATGAGTCTTTTGGACTCTGGTTCATCAACACATCTAAGTACTAGGCCATCCGGGTTTCTCCAATCCAAACCATCCTTCCTTAAATAATACTTAGTTTCTTTTAACCTTAATGCTCTTATTTTATGGCCAAGTAGGTGATCAGGGCATGTAAGGTTATGAAGGAAAAAGATGATGTCTGAATTCCACGACTATTGCTATAATCTCTGAAGCTCGCCTGATACACTTTGTTCTGGATTATTGTTTTGACGAATCATTCCTAAAGCTTTCTCATTTACCTAAGTCAACATCTTTACAAGCCCCTCTCCCTTAATTAACTTAGTGGGTTTTATTTCTAAGTCATATTCCTTAATATTTGAAACCCATTTACCCCTGATACCTAGACAATCCTGCTAAGACATGATATCTTTGACAGCTGCATGGGGTACATACTCAATAATTTTGGAGTATTCGACATAAGTTCTAAAGTTTTTAAGGGACGTGGAAAGATCGTAATCCTGCTTTTCCATGGTAGTGTACTTCAACTCTAAATGTTGCAAGGATCTACTCATAAAGGCTATAGGTTGCTCTTGCCCTTCACTATTTTTCTGAAGTAAAACACCAGCAATGGTGTCTTCCGAGGCGAAAAAGAATATTTGAAATTATTTGGAATAATACGGACTAATTAAGACAGGTGATTTAGATATAACATCTTTGATATTTTTGAAAGCATATTTTCCTTCATCCGTCCACACAAATTTGGCATCCTTCTTCAACAATTTTTGTAAAGATTTCATTAGTTCTGCTAAATTAGGGATGAATCTCCTTATGAAGTTGATCTGACCGTTGAAAGATTGGAGAGCTTTTAAATTCTGAGACAAGGGAATCTTCTTAATGGCTTCTACTCATTCATGATCAATCTTAACCCCATCCTTTAAGATAATGTGTCCCAACAACTTGCCCTCGTCAACCCCAAAGATTGACTTGGCGGGATTTAAGGAAATGCCGTATTTTCGACATCTTATTAACACATGTTTAAGATGACTTTTGTGTTCATATCTTTCTTTTGAAAAAACAGTTAAGTCATATTGATAAATTTGAATCACTTTACCTATGAATTCTTTACAGGAAAAGTCCATGGCTCTCTAGAAAGTGGCACTCACATTTAATAAGCCAAAAGGCATTCTTAAAAACTTATAAGTGCCCCAAGGTGTGGTGAATGTTGTTTTATTTTGATCTTCTTTATTCACCAACACTTGGTTATATCCGGAGAAGCCATCCAACATGAACATCATTCCTGAACTTGTTACTCTCTGAAGCAATGTTTCCATGTCGGGTAATGGGTAATTATCTTTTAGGCATGATGTATTTAGATTCCTAAAATCTATACAAATTCTAATTGACCCATTCTTCTTTCTAACAACAACTAAGTTGGATCACCATGATGAATGTCTTGTAGGTGCTATGATCCTTGCTGCTAACATCTTCTGTAACTCTTTCTAAACAATAGGGGCCAACTTAGGATTTATTTGCCTAAGTTTTTGTCGGAAAGGTTTGACCTCTTTAGCTTCTTCTTTAAGGGGAATAGTGTGTTGAAACACAACTTCCCAATAAGCCTTAAGTTCATCATAGCTAAAGACCAAAACATCTCTATACTCTTTGATTAGATTGATTAAGTTGTTCCTTTCCTTTTCCAAGGTACCTTTTCCAATTTTTATTAACTTGGGGTCTTTGTCTGTACCTATATTTATTTCCACATAATCCCCAATCTTTATTGTTTCTTTTTTATTTTTATGTCAATCTTGTCTGTCAAACAATTTCTCAAAGGCTATGAGGCTACTCGGAATGTGATTTCTTACATTATCCTCATGCTCCTGATACTCTTTATCTTCTTGCTGGTAACTGATCTTACAATCCTCAAATTCCTGGAGATTATGGATGAATCTTAAGAGTTGTTTGTCATTATTAAAAACCTACCAATGATCTATATTATCAGGAATTGGGGGTCTGAAATTAATTTCCATTTTAGAATTCCCATTAATCATCTCATTTGAAGGTTGGAGAGTGGAGGCCGCTATTGCCAACTTATCTTCTAAACCATTCATTTCCCTAGGAATGTATTGAAGATTAAGTGCATCAAACCAGTCCATGGTATCCCATATGGCATTCCTATACTTCCTTAGTCTATCACTCTTACATTGATACTTGTTTTTAAGTTGGAGGATGACTAAGTCTTAATCACCTTTTATGTTCAACATTTTTATACCCATGTCTTTAGCAGTTTCTAATCCTAGAAACAATTCCTCATACTCAGCAAGATTGTTTGATGCTTCAAATTCCAATCTAAAAGAAAAGTTGTAGATTTGATTAGAAGGAGAAATGATTACGATGCCCGCACCCTTTCCTACGTTGGAATATGCCCCGTTGAAATACATTTACCAAACTTCATCCACCTTTTCATTCTTAATATTTTCTTTAATGGGGGCCATGAAGTTGGACAAGATGACCGTTTCCAAAGTTATCAGTACAATGCATGAATTCATTTGCAAGATTCTTAGGGTTTTCTACATTTCGCTTCCTTTCCTTTTCGTTGTGACGTATAACCCTTGTGTTCTCTGATGCAAGTGTAGTTGCATACGTCCAATCCATTTGGATGTGTCCCCCTGTTGCCGCCTAATTCGCACCTCGGGTAACGTGGCAGAAATCTTCAAGCCACTGGGTGCGACCTTGGGGGCAAGCTCGAGCCAAGTGCTGTCACCTG